>JBBJLS010071914.1:0-10749 GCA_037577275.1 Bryconaethiops microstoma
GACACACACACTCATCCATTACACACCAATACACAGGGTAGCTTTCGCTAATTTGTCTTATGTGCAATGTTATTACTCAGTGCAATTTACTAAGTGCAATGTTTCTTCTGCTTACAGTCTACATACATGTATATTTTGTATAATTTTTTATTTAATACTATTTTCTACATAGTACTTTGGCCTATTTTTATTTTATTTTATTCTGTTCTATTGTTTTCTCAATTCTGCTGCTCTGAACTTTGTACTGTCCACTTTCTGCTGTTACAAATCGAATTTCCCACTTGTGGGACTAATAAAGGTTTATCTTATGACTAACTGCGAGGGTATGGACTTTGCCCAGTGTTTCTCTCCCCACAGTTTATTGTTGTGTTGTTTCAGTTTTTACATTTTTTTCAGCCTTGTTCAGCCATTTGATGAATACCTAGAACAGCTAACTTGTTAATGATGTCCTGGTACACCTTCACGATTCTCACAGCATTAAAGATACATTTGTTACTGTCATAGAAAACTCCTGCTGAAATTTATCTTTAGGCCAAACAGACAGTCGTGCTTGTACTTTGTCGACTTTCCAGTTGTTAGTTTGTATCTCCAGTGTTGTTGGTTTTTTTGCACGGACAGTAAAAAACAATACTAAACTTAAATCATCATCCGCTTTTCAACCAAGTTACTGCAGGCTAAGTACACCTAAACAACACCTGTCTAAGACAAGTCAGAAGTTAAGGCAAAGTAAGGGAGGCATAGATTTTTTTTTTTTTTTTTTGGATTAACATACATTGGATTTTCCGAAAAAGCTGTCGTGATGGCAACAATATGCTTCCAATGCAGAAGAACAAACAGACACATGATGATCCAACATGCAACTCAAACAGACAAACAATTACGCAGCGAAAAAACACACCCATTCAAGTTAAATCGCTCGTTTGTCTTCTATTTGAGCACGGAATCAGAGTACACAGTAAATTCAAACACACTGTTTGTGTGTGTGTGCGTTTTTGCTGGCGCAGACTGAGGCCAAATGCACCCCGGAGCCTCAGCTTTGAAGCGGAACCCAGAGCACCAGGCAGCTGCAGACGGGTCTGTAATGTGTAAACAATTAAACTCACTCAGCAGGGTGTGAAATTCAACACAGAGGGAAAGTTACACCTCCCCTGTTTTATTATAATGTTGTTAACCCACTGCATTTACACGCACCTGCACATGAGAACTTGCTGGAATAACTAAAGCCATGGACCTGCTTTATCAGAGGATTTCCAGTGGCGTACAATGCCAGTGAAAAGAGATTTTCTCCATTTGCATCTGATGAAACACAATTAGTGTTTAGCTGTATGTTTTATTAGTTTCAGTTTGAGAAGAGCTTCCTGTGTCTCAGAAACACCTGCTTGCCTTCACCCTCCTAGTGGTCGTGGTACTGGTACTACTGGGTGGAACTGGTGATGACCAAATTGGGCACAAAAACGGAAAAATTACACCAAAAAAGAGCATCGGCAAAATGCATAAAGGTGTAAAAGTGAGGTCAATTCAAAACAGCACCATTTTTACAGCTTTTACAGGTTATTGAACTCCAGTGTCACTTCTTTGGAATGTAATGCAGATTAATGGTAGATTATAATCACAGGTCTTGTATCAAATTACAGCACCTTAATGTGTTGCGTTTGAAACAAAATCCAAGATCCAAAGACAGGTTTCACTTCTTTCCTTAATTACATACAAGAAAAAACTCAGTCATAACACAATTTTAAAAAAGTAAAATATTACAAAGAAAATCAATGCTGTTTCCAGTGAAATAATTAATCTGTGGAAAAAAGGATTCATTAGGTCAAGAGTAGTTACATATTACAATTATTCATACAATGAAATTTGAGGCATGGACAAAATTCATCAGGAACATGGACATTTTTACTTTCATGCACACATTGCGATAATATTTCATCAGAAAATGTCTCAGGTGTGCAGAATTCTTTAGTGAAATGAAAACATACCTTGCTTTTTATCATGATTGATTTCTAAAAGGGGAAAGAGAACTCACGGAGCAATGGAGATTCCTCTGGGCAGATTCCTTTGGTAGGCTGTTCCTTTTCAGACTCCAGCTCTTCTTTAGCGTCCGGCAGTTCCAGGGTAGCGTGCGACCTCTCAGGGCCTTTCTTCACCTTCGGCTCTGCCTCGTTAAGCCATTCGTTGAGCATCGGAGGCAGAGAAGGCAACTGTTCCACGGCCTTTACCGGCCCGTTGACGACCGTTGCTATCCAGGACAGCACACCCACACATAACACCAGAAGGAAGAGATATTTGGCCTTTCTCGTGAACCTGGACACAGCAGGACATGGGGCCATAGCTGCGGCTCAGCAAGAGAACAGAGACAACGAAAGTGACAAACACAGAAACCTGGGGACGGACATCTGCCTCGGTTTTCTCTGAAAAAACTCCAGTCTGGTGCTGGGGCCTCCCCCCCCCAGCTTTAAAGGGTCATGTGGTCCTTGCGATTGTACTTACATTTGCGTTATTAAAAATCAAAAACAGCCCATTCTGGAGATTATCCTAATAAACCGAGGTAGCAGGTCCAGACTCAAGTCACACAGGAGAGCAGGGAACCTGAAAAGCATAAAACAAAAGAAGATTAGATTTATTCTAATGCGCAGGTGCAACAGGTGCCGCTGCACATTCCAAAGCAGTCAGAGTTCACCTTTTTCGAGCCTTGCCTCGTCCACAAACAAAAGCTCTCTTTTCCTTCTCCAAGCACGTTCTATCAGCACGTTCCTTCTACCCTCCCCACCAGGATATCTCAGTTAATCGAGCATGCAGTTCCTTAAATGGTGAGTTTTGTTTTCCCTCATGTGTCGTCACCGTGTCACATTCTCCGCTGACACATTTCCACCAAACAGAAATTTGTGAACATAAACTGAAATAAACACTTTGTTTTACCCTCTGTGTTAATGAATAAAACAGATCTCGGTTAAACCAGCACGAATATGAATACATTTTCCAAAATCGCAGTAAATAATAACTTAAGGTCACTTTACACATAGAACAAGAAACAACATTTAACAGACAGTAATAGACAAAAATATTAAACATTAAACAGACAAAATTACAACAACACAGATTACAGTAGCAGGAAAGAACAGCTAAATGACAGCATCAGCAGTTTGGAGAAGAGGCACAGCAGCAGGAGAAATGATACATTTTTAACTAGGTTTTGAAAGAAGCAAGAGTGGAAGCATTTTGAATATTCCAACAACACAGCTAAAAACAAGCTGTTCTTGCTTCATTTAACATATTAAATCAATCTAATTGAATGCTGTCAGGTTTCCATCCAAGGCTTAATATCATATCAGTCCAGTGCTGACGTAACCTAAACCCTCAAATCATTCAAAGCGAGCACATTTTAATACCACATATAGCACATTATATTATCATATTCTATTTAAAACTGTGTTTCTGAAAGATTTTGGTAACAAAATACAGTATGATGTTACAGAATCTGACATATTTTGATTATAAAGTATAGTTTGATGTAACAGAAACTGGAATATTTTGTCAACAAAATATAGTATAAAATTACAAAATTTATTTTTTATTTGTACGTATTGATGCCTTATTATTAATATTATTATTATTACTGCAAACACTAAGCTTGAAAAGATTTTAGTAACTAACTAAAGAACTATTTGACACTGAGTTGCCTTGTTATGCATTATTTGTATTAGAACACATTATTCTTATTATTATCATTGCACTGCACTTTGCTGACAAGTTTGGGCATCTGTGCTTCAGACCAACTGAAAATCACATTAGTCCTTTTTACATAATATTTCATACAAATTTACAGGAGAAAACGAGCAGCTTGTCTGTGAGAAGGTAGGAATGAGCGGAGTGTAACGAGCTGTAACTTCTGATTGAGTCCTGAATTCGAGCAAACAGTCCTGCCGGGTGAAGGGGAAAAAACTGAGGTAAAATTTAACCACTTGGGGACTTTAATTGATGTCTAGGAGCTTGTTAAGGTGGTGGAAGGCTGAAGGACAGTTCAGGAGGAGGTTAGAGACTCCTGGGACAAGACTAAATGAGGAGCTTTGAGAGGAAAGCTAGCGAAGCTAACCGTATTCAGCAAAAATACACCTATTACAGCCCTTAAACACACTAAAGCTGGACAGTTCAGGAGACATTTAAGTACTACAGACATCACGAAAGGATAAAATAACATACCTGTCCAGAGTTTGAGCAAGCGAGTTTATAGCCTAATTTTTCCTCCTCCTCAGATCCTGTTATGGCCACATCTCTGTAAGGAGGCGTTGCTTCCGCAAACATAGACGTTCGAGGAGGAAAGCCCCGCCCCCCGTGCTCTGATTGGCTGAACGCCGTCCCGTTAGGCGAAGACTCATTTCGTGATCCGGATCATTTGAAGACGAACCGACTCTTTCGGATCCCAACGGCTCTTCATTTGTGTAATCACTTCTGCCTTTTATAATCTAGCCTGGTCAGACCTTTGATTAATGTGTGCACATACAGTACTTGAGCTACCTCTCATTTACAATCTAACTTAAGTCCTGAAATAGTGAAGAAACAGGTAATTCCAGATGATAAGGCAGTAAGCAGTATTCCGGTTACACCTTGTGGACTTACAGTAAAACATTTTTCCTGTTTCTTTCATTTATGTCAAGACTAATTATACTAAACCTTATCATTTCCATAATACCACAACTTTCCATTATGTTTGGTATAACAAGAGTAAAGGTAAAAACATAAAATACTATTCCACATCTATTAAATGTTTTATTTTAGTTGGAGACATGTGGTCACCTTACATAAACATATCCCAATTGTGATGTGCCAATAAAATAAACTAATAAACTAAAAAAATTAAACTGTCCAGTCATCTAACATCATACACTTAACAGAGTCAGATCTTTGATGTCTGTTTATACGCCTCTCTCTAAATTAAAAAAGTGCAATAAAAACAAAATTCTGCATTTTTATCAAAATCACAGTTTTTGGGAACCTGTGAAATTAATAAAACTTAAATATGTGTCAGGAAATTTAAAAATGCCATATTATTATTGCAGTTCAAATTCTAAGGTGAACCTTTAGGTTACTGTAAGATGTGTGTGTTGGGGGGGGGAGAGGCATTCAATTTGATCATTTTAGCAGAAAAATACTATTTAAGCTGCTGCACAAAGTGAAAGTCACCAAACTGACAATTTCATATTCACTTCAATAACTAAAATACAAACACAGAGGGCAAACCAAAAACAAATAAATGATGCAGATACATTTCAAATGAATACAAATATAAATAAACACTATCAGTCAAAGCTTTTGCACGCACTGAGATTTTCTACATTTGCATGTTACTCAACTGATATTTACTAAAAATACACTCAGTATTCTTTGCTAACAAATAAATGTACAGTATGTTCATAATTTGAGCTTTTATTAGACAGAAAATGTCATTTTTTATTAATCATGACTGACTTACAAAAAGCCACAGAATATAATTACAACTATAATGTGGATCATCAGATAAGGAGGGTGCAAATGCAGGAATCACTGTTAGTACAGAGGTTTTAATAAGGAACTCAAATACGGCGCTCCGTAGGTGCCACAACACAACACCACAACTGATTTGTAAACCACAGAGTTCTACTTTAGGGCTCTTCCTCCGGGCTCTTGGATTAGGGTCACTCCCTCTTATGGCCTGTGAGGTATCATCACCTTTGGCAGGGCAGGACTTGATACTTCTAGACTCCGGTCCAGGGGTCCTGAGACAACTCTGGAACCGAAGCTCCACTACTTGCAGCAGCCCATGGGTGTTCCAGCCAGCTGGTGACTTCTGTGAGGCAGGGAGAGAGAGAGGGTGAGCACGTTCAGAGCTTACTGACTTGATATGAAGGGCAGACGACGTCTTCTTCTTTGAGTGAGTAGGAGAAAGCACATCCCAGACACGGAACGATGCCGGTGACCGCATGCTGGGACTCTGGCTTGGCTGGCTTTTAAATACGAGGGGAGGAGATACAAACACCAGTCACAAGACAGAGACATTTTACTCTTAACACAAAGACAGATGACCCACAGGTGACACTTAGCGGGCGCCATGGCAACGAAAATCTGCCTTCAGTCGAAGCCCCCACGCGCTGCAGGTGTGTTGCCCTGACGCCACGCCAAATATAAACAAAGCCGCACGTGGAGGCAGGGGGGCTTGACGCGGACTCCTCAAAACTCAGGCGAGGGTTCCCTTTGAGGCCGCGGCGGAGGCCGCATGGACGTGACAATGAGCTATTAAGTGATGAAACATTTAAGGAGTGCATTTAAAGTTAAAGGACAGTCTAGAATTTGACTCAATCTAGAGTCAAATAGGAAATAAAAGGAAAAGTAGTACAAAAAAAACAAAACCCTGTGGTGTGCAAAGAATTTTGGCTGGCAGTGTAATTAAATGAATGAATAAATAAATACATACAATGTCAGGGAGGCATTTCTACTTGCCCGTCAGTTATCGGAAAGGGCAAGATTCATTCCTCCTTCATGCTGTTTGAAATCTGGTAAAAGTAAACCCTCACAGGTGTCGAGTGACTCATCAGACTTGTCTCTTTGCAGGTCGGTCTAGCTCTAAAACTCTGCTTTTGATTTTTTGACAATATGTCTCTAAACCTTTGTAAGTGGCCTCCTACTCTTGGGGATCAAATTCTATGGATTGGGATTTGTGAAACTCCATCAGAAGCTCCTGATTTAATTTAATGAGGGACTGATTGAGTCAAACCAGGTTTCTGATGGAAACTACAAGTAATGCTGGACTTCCACAAGGAACACACTGATATACTGAGCATACAATCACTATTTACTGTAGAATGTTATTTGTATTTATTCATTTTATTTCTATTTAGTATGTTTAGTAATATTAATGTGAAAAAAAACACTAACTGCTCATCTAAACACCTTTTAAATATTATTTTTGCAGGCACCTAAGACTTTTGCACAATACTGTACACACAGGGCAGTCATGAAGGTAACTGCTGCCGTCCATTCAGGGAAGGGCCAGGAATGAAATATTTCTTGGACTAGGACACAAAATACTGACTGATATTTTAATATGAAAATTTATTTACAATGTATTGATTTACATACTGAGGTGAAGGATGAATATCTAAATGGGGTTCTGCATGTAAAAGCCCTCACAGAACGTCTCCAAGACTGTATTTGTACTGTATTTAATGGATGACATACATCAATGTATATTATGAAAATTATTCCGTTGTCACTTCATCTACAATTGAACTGGTTCATAAAATCCTTGTTGAAGTGATTGATTTTATTTTTAAAAAACATGAGATCAGACTTCACAGATGTTTAATCTTCACTCTCTACTCATTTGTGGTGTTAAAACTGGGCTGTCAGAAAGTCCATCACATCAGGGGGTCATAATTATTAAAGGTAAAATGAAGAGAACCTACAGAACCTTCACTGGCTCCCTGTGGCCGCTCGCATTAAGTTCAAAACCTTAACACTTGCCTTCAATCCTTAGAATGGACTTGCACATCCTTACTTGTCTGCACTGATCAAGCAACGGGTCACTTCTCGTCCTCTCAGAGCTTCAAGCAGCACTTGTCTTGAACCTCCGTTGCTCAAAAGAAGACATGCATCAAGACTCTTTTCAGTCTTGGCCCCCCAGTGGTGGAACGAACTCCCTCTTCCAATCAGATCTGCAGGGTCATTCACTGTTTTCAAGCGTCGTCTGAAGACCCACCTCTTCATGGAGCACCTTCGTGACTAAACGGCCCTCTCGCTTATATCTTTTACATCTTTTCCTATATATATTTTAAAAATCCCTCAGGCACTTACCCTCTTAACTGTTTTTCCTTACTTGTGTAATAACCTCTGACTTTTTTTTCTTTCTCTTTGACAGGGTTGTTAAGGAGGGTAACTTAGCTAGCAGTAACTTGGTTTAAAGCAGATGTTGATTTAAGTTTAGCTTTACAGGTATGAAGAACAGATGTGGTCTGTTACAGCACTGATGTACGTCGCTCTGGATAAGAGCTTCTGCTAAATGCCGTAAACGTAAACGTAAGCGAGGAGACGGAGGGAGTGGGAGAGCACCGATCAGAGGTTAAATGCTAATGTGATAATCATTATCAGCTCTGCTCATGCTCCTTAAGACCATCTTTACAGTACAGTAAAGAAACAGTTAAAGGCTTAAAGTGACCAAGGGTGTCTAACTTCATAAGAATAAGCAAAAACATATGTTTTTTTCAATATATTATTTTTATCACAACTGTTATTGTTACTCTTACTGTAACTGTTTATTATTATTATTATTATTATTATTTCATTATTACTGTAATTAGTCATTATTATTTTTATTATTACTCTTACTATTATTGTTCACTATCCATATTATTGCTATTACTGTTGTTTTAATTATTACTACTATTGTTACTGTTATTGCTCATTATTATTATTATTATAATTATTAATAGTCATTATCATTATTATTGTTGATTTTGTTGGTAGTGTTTTGGAATTTTGGAAACTCTCAGATAATCAGATGGAAGAAAAAAAGCAAAAACAAAATAAAAGCACATGTACTTTGAAGTAAACAAGATTCAGAGTTTAATTTTCTTCATCAAGAGACTGTGAGCATTCAGAAAAATCCCTGAATGAAGTTAAGCCCACAGTCCTGCTTTGGAAGGTTCAAAACTACCTGAATAAGACCCAGACTATGTCTGGTTTTGGTCGGTCTGAGCAGTTTACAAGCAGGAAACCCTGAGACTTCCAATCTTTTTAAAAACCTTTTACACAGTTCAGCCATGGAATCAGAAACATGGTCCTCGCAGAACACTAGAACATTCATCTTTATACCTTAAATAGCGGTCAGTTTACCATCAGAGTTCCCAGGAATAGAGTTCAGAGTTGCCATGTCCTCATATCTACCATATTAATTTGTGCAGACACATGCAGGTGGTTTGAGTGGTGCTTTTTTTTTTTGCTTTATTTTATTAAACCCCCCGCCCCCCACCCCCCATACAGAAATTCAAAATGAAAGAAAAAACAAATCCACAGAACAATGGCACAAATTACATCACCAAGCAAAATAGTTTGAATAAGTAAACAAACAAAACCCAACCAAAATATAAAAGAAAAAAACAAAAAATGACTTATGGGTCCTGCATGTCAAATGAAATCAGTTTACAATGTATTACGACAGAAAGGTTTCCATAACTTTAAAAATGATTCTGTTTTACCAGAATGTCAACTGTATGTCAACTGTTCCAAAGGGAGTATACTTGTGTAAAAGTGTTAAAAGTAGGAGGTTGTAGTTTATTCCAAATCAACAGAATATATTTCTTTGCTATATAAGAGATCAGATTCAGTCTTTTAGAAGAAAGAGGGCCCAGTTTGCTGTCCATGTCTGCACCAAAAAGGTACCTCACTGGTGTCTTATCGTATGTGATATCCAGTGCTTTGACAGGAAAAGTATGTATTGCGTGCCAAAACTGCCGCAGAACCACACAATCCCGAAAAACATGAAGCAGTGATCCTGTATATGCATCGGAGACAATGGCGATACGATAGGACATATTTTGTAAACCCGAACTGGAATAATTACATGAAAATGAGAGAAAAACATTGTAAATACGTCCATACTGGCTTTAATCTAGTACTTGACCAAGATCTTGTTGCCAGACTGTTTTAAGCTGTGGCAAAGAAGAGTCAAGTAAAACTTTGTAAAGTAAGATGCAGTAAGACTGTAAATTTCAGAACATTTTTAATGTTGTGGTCTTTTCTGTAAGTTTTTCTATTTGTGTTACTGTCGATAGCTGTCCTTCGTTCAAGAAATAATTTACTGTATGTCAAAGCTGTATAATATTTAATATAAAAATCCTTATATGTGAAACCATACTCATTTTGCAAATCGGAAAAAAAATTTAAGATGCCATCAGTGAAGAGCTGTTTAAATAGAGTTAAACCTTGATCCTTCGATTTTTGGAGTACTGATTTTCCCTATGCATTTATTAGATATTTATTGAGAAACGGGGGTGAGGACAGAGAGATTTGAAACACATATCCTGTACATTTCTTAATATCTTTCCAAGCCCCTAAAAAATGACTGATAACCTATGCCTTCATTTCCCAATGTAACTAAACGTAACTGACAGGTTTTCAATATTTCATAGTCTGTGGTAACACATGATTCACCCTCAAAGGCATTTGTTTTGAAGAGACAGATCAGGTCTGTCTTTAGTGCACAGACATTCACATTGATCATAAAAAAAAAAGAAAAGTATCAGTCAGGTCTTCAACATCACACAATTCCCTCTGGTTTATGTATCATTTAACCAAATTTCATTCTTCCACATGATAATGATTCCATGATTATAAAGTGCACAAACATTGTATCCAATCCAAAGAAAATTAAGAGAATGATGTCTTGTCCTCCCCAGTCTCCCACTGAGCTGCAAGGATGAGCTGGACCCACAGGTTCTAAATGAGCTTCAGCAAATGAGACAGTTTGCATGCTAGAAAAGGTTTGGGTACAAGTTATTTCCTCAAATTGCTGGATGAAGCAAATCTGTGCTGCCGTGATAAAGGGAAGGAGGGTTATTTTGATGAAACTTTTACATAAACTGTCACATTCATTAAACTGCACTTACAGTGTCACACGCACCAGGTCACGTGGCGCCAATCCGCGTCGGAAGTGACGTCACGGAGGGTATAAGTACGTGAAGAGCAGGTAGACTTGCACACAGACATTTGAGACCACTC
>JBBJLS010071915.1:0-10748 GCA_037577275.1 Bryconaethiops microstoma
ACTGTGGAGAGAATTGAGTCAGAAACTCCGTTACCGGACTGAGATACACTGGAACATCAGAACCTGATACAACTTCAATCACAGTAGAGTTTAGATACAGAACAGTTGCTGTATACCAATGGAAAAGTGCCCTAAGAGAACTTTAAGATGATTTTAAAATTTGCCAGATCTTCTGCGGCTTGCTTTGCCCGAGGCTTGTCAGACTGTTTCTTGTTGATATTAATGTGACTGAAACTGTCCCCCGCTGTTCAGAGGGGAGACATTGTTTAATTTTGCTTCAATCAGGCAGCGTGGCCCCGCCGCTGCAAGCACTCAGCCGTGAACTCTCGCTTCCCCATAAATGAGTCAAAAATTTCCCAAACAGAGACCCGGATCAGCGAGGCTCATCAGGCATGTGGCATTAACGTCGTTTGTCAATCACAGAGAGTGAAGAAGTGGGAGGGGAACAGCTGTGTGGGGCCGACCCGACCCCCCGCTGACGAGTCACTTATTGCCAAATTTATATCTTGGTCTATGTTGCTTCACAAACTCGACCCCAACCCCACACTGGGAGGAGGTGGGAGCTCCACTAAACCAGCAGAGGCGGAACAAACCCAGCACTGTGAAATAACATCGTGAAGGACTGGTTCCACCCGTTATCCGGACTCTTCTCTCTTCTACTGTCTGGCAAACGGTTTCAAAGTTTCGGCTCCGCATGACTGCCAGGTCAACTCTGAATGCACATAAATGTCTAGTCCCTGGTCAACCAAGTACGTCCCAGTGAACGGCCTCACTTTGTACTGCACAAACTTCTCACATTACACTCTGGACCCTCAACAGCACCTGGACTTTCCCTCTATTTACTGCAACAACAGACACACCGTTACTCGACTTGATAAGATTTGATGAGACAATTTACACTCACTCAGTGTGGTTCTATACATAAGGTGCAATATAATATTAATTATTTAAGGTTTACATCCCATTCACACCACTGTTACATTACTGTATCGTTTATTGTATTGTTTCTGCCATCCACTTTGTCCAATGCTGTCTCCTGCGTAATAATCAGATTTACATCCCGTTCACACTGTACTGCTACATTACATTACTGTTCAGTGTTGTGGTGTGTATTTATTGTGTTGTTTGTATTGTTTCTGTGGTAACTTGCACTCTGTTGAATGTTGAGTGTTACCAGTTCATTAAAATAGCAGACAGGAACCGAAAAAAAGAAACATTAACCTTTAGATCATGGTGCGGATCCTGTATACACTTTACATTTTAAAAGGACTGTGGGCGCCCCTAAGTGTGAGGCTTTTTTTGAATCGTCATGTCCGTTGCTGCAACATTTGGGAGCTGCTGTTCTTCTTCCAACATCGACTTCAACTGCCTAATATAATAAACACCCCCCCCCCGATGGTGGACCCTGAGAACCAAATCCTCAATGTTCTCCACTTGTGGTTTAATGTTGGTGGTTGGTGGTCTAATCAAGGTGAGCCAAGGTAACTGGACTGTGGGCGTTCCTCGTTTTGAATTGATAAATGGACGAGGCCCATTGGATGGACGGTGAAAAATCACGATCAAACCTCAAGTCTCCTTGAATTACTATAGTGCACCTTGAAGACCGAAAACAATTCACAAGCACGTCCTTTCTGGAAATTTCCAGCGTTTGGTGACCTGTTACAATTCTCAGCGTCGCTTGATATAAAAATTCTCTCACTTTAGAGAGAAACACTATGTAATGTCTAATAATGTCCAATTAGAAAAACCAAGATTAATGACCCTGCAGTCCCAGAGGATTCCATATCCGACTTGTCATTTTCAGACCAGAACCGAAGTTCCAACACGGCCAAAAGCCCCCAAGTGGCCGATTCCTCGGCCGTGGGGACGTTAGACACAAGTACAGAATCAAACACGCCAGGCTGAAAACTCATTAACACACCCCGAATGCATGGACTAAACTGGCAATATCCAATAATTATTTCAAAAGGTTGAAGGGAATTATAGCTGCCCTCCACCGCGAGGATGTGGAGAGTAATTAGAGGTCTCTTTTCAGGCTTTCGGCCCAGCGCCGCTCCCACGTGGCTTTCACATGTTCCGCGGAATTTGCTGAAATCCTTTTCAGCGGATTTTGGCATAAGCAGACAAACACACTGAAGCAGGAAAAGAGAAAAAAAAAAAACCACAATAACTTCACCTTAATGAGAATAATTACTGGGGGTAAACATTGTAACACTGTTAACCAGCATCTCATGGGATTTGTTAGACAAATAAATACAAATATTGCGATCCAGCACCACAACAAACAATGTAATGAATAAACTCACGTTATTTCTCTTTTTTTTGTGTCTTTTTTTGAGCAGAAATGTAGCCGTAGGTCTAATTTAGTCTATGTTTGTTTGACTTGTGACCTATAACCAGTCTGTAAAGTATCGCAGCTCAATTCTAGCAGTATCAGCGTTTTAACACTGTACTGAAAATCTCATTTTCTCTTTTGAAAACTAATATAACATGTTATGGGTTTAATATCTCCAGAAATATGACCCCCGGTCACATAAGACTTGGTAGAAATAAACAATATTAATGAATAATGTTCTCTTGCTCTTCAACTTCTCTCTTCACAAAGTCGTCATAACTTGACATTGAAATTTATCTTAACCCGTAGAATGTGAGGAGCACAGATTCCGAAGCACAACAAATAGAACAAAACAGCTCCTTATATGGAAGTTCCTCCGGTGTGTGTCGGTGCTCGAGGTGTCAGACGTCGTGTTGGTTTGTTTGGTGTTCCTGTGTCACGTAGAACCAAAGTTACTGTAATTTAAAAACATGTTATAATAAAAACCACCACTGGGGTTTAAAAACAGCGTCACAAGCAAATGAACACAAAGAACAAAATCAAGAATTTTATTTTATTTTAGGTTTTAAAAACAAACTCAAAAAAAACACAAGAACCCGGAGAACTTTCTGGATAGTCTCCACCCACAAGTGGGAGGGGAAAACCCGCAGAGGGAGGGGCTCCGGAGAGCGGCCAAGCGGTGGCGCGCCGAGAGAAAGAGCAGCAAACGGAGAGAGTGTAGGAGAACCAACACCGGTTCTAGACTGTTTTACACCGGTTATATTTACTGAAATCAGAGTTTACTGATACACTCTGAGTTCTGAGGGTAAACGCCGGTTCTAGACTGTTTTACACCGGTTATATTTACTGAAATCAGAGTTTACTGATACACTGAGTTCTGTGGATTAAATTTGCCAAACTTTAGAGCGGTTCTGCATGAAGGACAGTGACTAGGGCGAGATTACAGCAGAACAACCTTGTCACGCTCGGGCCAGGCCAAGTCTCATATCACCTCTTGAAGGTGGTTAGGAGGTTATCAATAAGAATTTCCACCGCGTTAATGTGGAATTCGCTCCATTACAAATTGCACTTAATGGATGTTGTGGTCATTACGTGCAGCAGCGGCGGAAAAGGCTTCGATATAAGGGACCTTGAAGGGGCCGTCTTGACATTTTCATCCTCCTTTTCATTACCGTTAATTCGATCCTTTCACGGGATCCACGCTGTCCACATATTTCACTGCGATGATTCCAGCAGAGATGACCTTCCTCGCCTTAAAGCCATCTGAGTCAGCAACAAGACCGCCACGATACAGAGGCACAGCGAGACGCCGTTTACTGGAGAACAATTGTTTCCCGAGGAGCTGAGACCAAGCGTCCGAGGCGAGCATATAGGAACCCTGCTGAGTTCTGACAGGGCCGAGTCTGAAACGGAACAGGGCAATTATTAGGAATAATAGTCCTCGACAATTAGTCAGACACTATGAGCCGTCTGACCCCGCGGTGCCGATACGTTATCACACAGTCCTGGAATTTAGAACGCCGATGCCAATTATACATTTCCAATAAACATTCCGGCCAGATACAATCTTTCCACAGTATCAGGCCTCGTGCACACGTACACGGGTATTTCTGAAAACGGAAATCGCAGGAACACGTTTTCCAAAATCTCTCCGTCCACACACAATCGCAAAAAAACGCTGTCAAAATCATACCAAGGCAGCAGGTGGCGATACAACCTTAAACTGTGCAGCACTGGTGACCAATCAGAAGCCTCGGAGGGGGGACGTCATCACCAGAGACGGTCTGTGTTGGGGACGTCATCACCAGAGACGGTCTGTGTTGGAGACATCATTACCAGAGACGGTCTGTGTTGGGGACATCATCACCAGAGACTGTCTGTGTTGGGGACGTCATCACCAGAGACGGTCTGTGTTGGAGACATCATTACCAGAGACTGTCTGTTGGGGACATCATTACCAGAGACGGTCTGTGTTGGGGACGTCATTACCGGAGACGGTCTGTGTTGAATATAACAGCGTCCGAAGCGACTCTGACGTCTCTGTCCTTCATACTGGAGGGACAGAAACTCCTCCTGAGTGTAAACAGGCCAGAACTCCTAACGAGGTCGAGAGAAACGTGGGACTGTGGATGAAAACCTGACGTAAACGCGGCGCTGTGACGTCATATGAGCGGCGAACAGTCTGACGCGAGACGGTCCGTTTTTCAAAATCTTCGTTTTTCTCGTCCGCATAATCACCACAACTTTGACCGGAGTTTTCAAAAACCTCCGTTTTCACACGGAACCAAAACGCCGTTTGTGTGGACATGGTCTCAGTCGTTTATGGACCAATGCATTAGTCTATAAACACGTCCTTAATGAATGCTCCCATACACTCGGAGGAGATTATTTACATCATGAGCTAAACACTCATTTTCTTTAGGTATTAGTCCATAAACAACCTTGATCAACAATCCAGTACGCTTGAATAGGAGATAATAGTTCATAAATAAACTAAGTAGACTCTCCTACAAACTAGAAAAGGAGATATACGTCCATGAATGATCTCAAAAAAAAGCTCCTATAGCTCCTATAGGTTTTCATCTTCAATCCTTTGCGTCTACTGTATAGGAGCGTTTGAGGTCATTTGTGGACCAGTGTGGTGAACCATAAACAACCTCAATAAACACTCCTGTCCACCAGAAGATATTAGTCCATAAACTATCCAAATAAATACTTCAGAATTCTAAAATAAGAGAAATTAGTCCACAAACAACCTGAAAATCTCCGCTGTACCCTGGAATTGGAGATATAAGTCCAATAATGACCACATCAAAGGCTCCTATATCCTAGGTCGTTTATGGAATAATATCTTCTTTATTTTGAGGTAGTTTAAGGATTAATATTTTCTATTCTACCACACAGGAGCATTTATTGAGGTGATCTGTGAACTAATCTTTTGTTTTAGCTCATAGGATCATTTATTGTCATTTACCGACTAAAATTCTGGCATAGAGACGTTTTCGAGGTAGTTCACAGACTAAAATTTCCTTTTTTTAACATGCAGGAGGGTTTACTGAGGTGTTTACAGACTAACACCTCTTGTTCCAGACTATGGGAGCATTTATTGGGATAATTCATGGCAGTATATAGGTGAATTCATTGAGAAAGATCCTAATGTCGGCCTGATAAGACGAACCCAGTTTCGTCTCATCCTTTATTCCAGAATAGGCAGTTTAATAGCAATAATACTTCAGAGCTCAATCAGTTTTACTGCTGGCTGCCACTGGCACCTCAACATAAACAAGAAAGTTCGTTACAGCAATCATGACGTTTCCAGCCGTCGCAGAGGCCCATTTTGGCTACAATTCAAAACACAGGATAAAAAAAATAAATAAATAAATAAAAACACACATTTAAGTAAAATTCAATCACTGCACACATCTTTCAGGCACCTCATCTATTTGACAGGTCCAGAGGTCAGAATGTCGGGAGCCGGGTGATTGCATTGTTGCAGCCGACCTCATGCTTGCAGGTTCGAGGAAGGTCTCCAGAGTGAATTGATGGTGCAAAAGTGCCTCGTAAGTGCAGCGGGCAGCCGTGGCCGGAGTGTTTGGGCAGGTAATCTCACCGCAGGCGATTAGGGAGCTCTGCTCATGAGCCCACAATCATCGGCCAAGCCACACGCCGCCTGTGGAGCCGCTCGGACAGTGCAATCCATCCACGGACCTTATTAGCACCGCTGGAGCCGAGACTGGGGCGGGTTTGCCCCCGAGCTCGGGTGCAGAAGGTCTGATGGAAGCCCCCTTCACGGGCCGATCGGTAAATCAATACTGCTGAACGGTGATGGTGATTGGAATGGGCTTCATATGGGGATGAATCGTCTTCTGCTTTTCCCAGAGGACATTCCATGGGTTCCTCAACATGGTGTGTCTGTCAGGGGTTTCATACGTCCAGGTCATCAAATTGTCTGCTGGTCTACACACTCGTTTCACAGGACCATGAAACCCAAAGCGAGGCTGAGGTGGAGTCTGACTGCACAGAAGGAAGCCGAGTAGAAGTTAGTGAAATAAATATGTCTGCTACAATATAAAGATGCAAAAATGAGGGATTTGTACTCGTACTTGAGTGCCTGGCTACTCTTTCGAGGTATTTGAACACTAAAATTGTATTTTAATACTAAATTTACCAAATACTAAATTCGATTAAATCTTGGTCGTCCAGACACTTTAATGTTAAAATTACTGTATAGTCTTGGTTTTACTGTTGGGTTGTATATGTTCTTATTATGGAAGGTACTCCATACTGCACCAACGGTAATTTTAGTATTAAAATACTAAATCCATGATGGTAACTACCAACTGCTATAGTACAGTTGATTAATCATAATAATAATAATAATAATAATAATAATAATAACAGTTTCTACAGTTTCCTATTAACACTGTAACAGTGTTACTTTCACCAGTGTGAGACTAACTTTTCGAATTATGGTGCTACACTGTCATTTCATGTCACTTGTGTTTGTCGTCTTATTATTTTAACGTCTTTTATCGCTTCAGTCTTTTCTGCGACACTTTAGTCTGCACTTTTGTGTTTCAGGACCTTCCACCAAAATTACACTTGACCTCCAATCCACTCACTGGATTTTCACCCAAACTGCCCTGCAGATCTCCGACCCTCAGTCCCGCCCACCTCTGAGTCCCGCGTTATTAATATTGATGGTCTTTAATTAAATTTCACCCCGGACTTCAGCCTTTCTGCAACTGCAACCAGGTGATCTTCAGACAATTACCTGCCAGGCGCAGCCAGAGTGGAAATAACAATATTTTAGCTCCTGTTTTCGCTATAAAAAGGCACCCGGACCATGCGATCAGTGGGAGGTCCTCCTGGTGATTGGCTGCTCTCTACTATTACAGACCACATTTCCTTTAATCATGAGTGCGCACACTTTCAGCGCTGGGATTAGAAAATGATTTATGGGCGCCTGGAGGAGGAGGAGGATGAAGGAACTCTCTCACAATCAGGTTAACTGATCTACTAAATCAGAATCAGAGTCAGAAAACTTTATTGATCCCGAAGGAAAATCTCATCCCGGAAGGGGCGTGTAGACTTTTACACACACTAGTGTTCACTAAAGCACCAGTGATCAAATGACCAGACTTTCAGAACTTTGCTGCACTGGCATCAATGAAAGAAATGATCATTGTGATGATTACTATTGTACTACTTTATAATAAACTATCCTTGTGAAGGGTTTATAAATGATTCAGAATCAAGTTGTTTGTTAGTTCGTAGACAGTTTATAAATTATTAAACAGTTATACAAGTCATAACCGTTGTCATACCTTGATGCAGTCTCACTATTTGGCGAGATCTGGTGTTTTAATGGTAGTAGCATGTTAACAAAGTCCTGATGAAGCTGACAGTTTAACATTCTGCCTGAAAGAGACCAGGTCAACTCTGCAACCCAAAAATTTATAATGTGTTTATAATTCCTTATTAATGAGTAATAAACAGTCTACAACCTACAGTCCTTTATAAGGGTTGTCTTACTGTAGAGTGGTACCAAATATTATCTTATTATGTCCAATAGTCTTACAATGTGAAATATTATAACTTATGTCATTACTGATCTACTAGTTATCTCTATTACAGAAATAAGACTCCTCATCATTATCAGTGTTTCTAGTAATTCACTAAACTGAAGTTATTTGTCTATAGTATTAATACCCAGTATGTTTATATGGAACAGTGTATTTCGTTTATTGGATTTATTCAGACTTCATATTTTCTTTTAAACGTCTGTGCAGTCGTAACATAAGCAGTCACGATCAGTTTTCTGATTCTGAAACCAATAGATCCAACCATAGCGATGCGGATTGAGATATCTGGTCCTGTGTAATGGAGTTGCCACGGTAACAGCATCCAGTGATGATAAAAACTCTTCACCACTGGTTTCAAGTCCTGTCACTCATTAATTGATTTACTTCTCACAAAAAATGACCTCAAGGCTTTATTTTTTAAACACCTGTCTGCGTTCACAGGGGATTTTGATCTGAATCTCTCATCCGGTGAAGTTGGTTTCAAACTGCGACAGCAGACACCAAAGTACACGCCTGGGTGTTCACCCGTTAGCAGGGCTGCAGGACTCGAATCTGGACTCAAAACATTTTTTGGTGGTCTTGCATTTGTCTGGGACTCGTTGGAATTGGGACTCTGGCTTGTTTCGGCTGTTGGTCTCAAAAAATATTCCTATTGGTTTTGAGTTCCGCTGCCTGTAAAAACAGTGTTTCCGAGTAACATTTCTCTGTGGGGTCCGAGCACAGCAAAATATAAAAAAAAACTTCTCCATAAACAGCTTTATAAACAGCATCACACACACACACACACACACACACACACACACACACACCCCACATCAGTGAGTCTCCACAGGCTTGGTCCTAACTCTGTCTTCAAATTTGGATCCTGTGTCCACATAGACTTGAACCCCTTTGGACTCGGTCTCCTCTCAGACTCGAACCCCTTTGGACTCGGTCTCCTCTCAGACTCGAACCCCTTTGGACTCGGTCTCCTCTCCGACTCGAACCCCTTTGGACTCTGTCTCCTCTCAGACTCGAACCCCTTTGGACTCGGTCTCCTCTCAGACTCGAACCCCTTTGGACTCGGTCTCTACTCAGACTCGAACCCCTTTGGACTCGAACCCCTTTGGACTCGGTCTCCTCTCAGACTCGAACCCCTTTGGACTCGATCTCTACTCAGACTTGAACCTCTTCGGATTTGGTCTCCCATTTGGACTCAAACCCCTTTGGACTCGAACCCCTTTGGACTTGGTCTCCTCTCAGACTCGAACCTCTTTGGACTCGAACCCCTTTGGACTTGAACCCCTTTGGCCTCGGTCTCTTCTCAGATTCGAACCCCTTCGGATTCGTTCTCCTCTCAGACTTGAACCCCTTTGGACTCGAACCCCTTTGGACTCGGTCTCCTCTCAGACTTGAACCCCTTCGGACTCGGTCTCTACTCAGACTTGAACCTCTTCGGATTCAGTCTCCCCTCAGACTCGAACCCCTTTGGACTCGGTCTCCTCTCAGACTCGAACCCCTTTGGACTCGAACCCCTTTGGACTCGGTCTCCTCTCAGACTCGAACCCCTTCGGATTCGGTCTCCTCTCAGACTTGAACCCCTTCGGATTCAGTCTCCCCTCAGACTCAAATCTCTTTATACTTGGACTTGTCTTGGACTAAACAAAGGTGGTCTTGACTACAGCTCTACTTATTACTCATTATTAAACTAATCACTAAACCACCATCACTGTCACTGCCAGAGTGAAGAAAACAACCATTTGTAACTGTGCCATAAATATTCCTGATATAAATGTAAGACATAAATGCTTTGTGTTAAAATAGAGATGTGAATCACAATGCAAAGCAATTATTCCAAACCATGAGCTCTGCTTCTTTATGAACGGATAAGTCTGAATTTAACTAATCAGGGCACTGAAACATGGTCAAAAATGCGTTAAGGAAACCATAATATTAAAATTACAACGCCACCGGCAGTGAGTCCACTCAGAAGTGTTCACACTTGATACACTGAACCAAATTAATGACCGTTTCATCCACACCAAATAAGTGTAAAAGCACCCTAACATCCCCACACGTGACCCCACGAGGTAGAGCCCTCAACATTACCTTTAAATTGTTCACCCATATTAGTCTGGAGAGGAGTCGCGGCTGCTCAGCTGTGCTGGTCAAAGACGCTCGGCGCTGCTGGCAGATTTCATTCCTACAAAAAGCTGTGTGTTGTACATTTTAGCACCACCTCAGGCCACAGTGTCAGCTTTCACACAACCAACAAAACAGCTTCAGCTCTCGGAGGAACACACTGTCAGACTCAGCACTCGGTCAGACCAAAACCAGATTTACCGAGGTTATACATGGAGGAGCTCTTTTTAACATCCTCAGAAAACTCTAAAATCTCCTATTTTAGCATATAGTATGTTTACTGAGGTCATTTAATGAAAAATATGTCATATTCTAGCCTATAAAAATATTAACTCAGGCCATGTTTGGACTAATAGTTCTTATTTTATTGCATAATAGTATTTATATGACATTATTTATGGGCTAATATCTCCTATAATGGTGTACAGGAGCATTTATTGAGGGAGTTTATGGACTGATATCTCCTATTATAAAGTACAGGAGCGTTTATTGAGGGAGTTTATGGACTGATATCTCCTTTTATAGAGTACAGGAGCATTTATTGAGGGAGTTTATGGACTGATATCTCCTATTATAAAGTACAGGAGCGTTTATTGAGGGAGTTTATGGACTGATATCTCCTTTTATAGAGTACAGGAGCATTTATTGAGGGAGTTTATGGACTGATATCTCCTATTATAAAGTACAGGAGCGTTTATTGAGGGAGT
>JBBJLS010071916.1:0-10748 GCA_037577275.1 Bryconaethiops microstoma
AAGGGCCAGAGAGGAGCCGGGGTCAGTCAAGGACAATCTCCCACAGAGATCAGTCCGACAGGTGTGCAGCAGTTCCAATATATATGCATATTAATATCTATATGTAATACATTTATATATATATGTATATATGCATAAGAGCTGCTGGTGCACCCAGTCCGTGAATGATTATTTCCACTTGAAAGTAATGCATTGGAATTACTTGATTTAAATGTGTACTTTTCCTTATGAATAAAATCTATTTCCTCAAAAGAATTTTGTCTTTCAGTTCACTTGTTTCCAATAAGCATAATTATGTACATACATTATAAAGCCTTGTCGAGGCAATATATTTTGTTTGTATGGAAGCTGTACAATTAATTTCAGTACCTTTCTTCTTTTCAGTGTAGTTTGAAGTGGATACAAAACTTTCTTTCGACACATTTGTATTTCAGTTACATTGTTGTTTCACCCTTATTTACACTTGCAATAAAAACAGTTCTAAAATGCATAACTTAAATGTATAGTAGATCATTAGTTTCACATTACATTTTTATTCATACTCAAAACTCCAACAATATAACCTCACATTATAAATAGCCTTGAGACATTTACACTGGACTCTTTCAGCATAGGGTTTCCTTTATATAAACTATATGGTTCTGATTTTTTTTTGTAGATGTATGCTGTAATTATATTTTTGGATTGGAAAATTGGAGCTCATCTAATCTGACACGCATGTGCTTTGCAGGGCATAATCCCATCTCCATACAGGAACATATCACGGTCATCTGTTGGAGCAAAAATGATTAATGACCAAGTCTCACTCAGTTAAGGTTCATGAAAAAATTAAGCTTTCATGGCTGAAAAACACATAGTCCATCAGGAATGAAGATAAATGTGGCTGCAAATATTGTACCAGTCTGCTGTATTGGCCTTTAGGAGCTACAGTCTTGTTCCGGGTCTCCTGTATTTCTCACATGTTCTTTCCTAATGGTTTGCAGACTGGACGTCCAGGTTGTTTTTCTTAGTATTTGCCTCAGTATAAGATGAGATGTTTTCTCTGTAGTAACCATCAACTAGCAAAAAAATAACTTTGCAGTGAAAAGGTAATTCAATAGTGTTATGTGTTCTTGTCAATACCATTTAGGGTAACAGCATGGTCCACTTGAATACATCTTTCAGGATTTACAGCTCTACACTTTTAGAAGCAATGCTCTTATGAGCAAATGACATGAAAGAGGCCTTCTGTCTACATAAAGTTTGTTCTGATGAGTAATCGACCCATTATATGTATCTAGTTACAATAGCTTTTTATTTTTACATGCTACCTCACAATCTCACAACTGCAGGTTTGGAAATGCAACTGGGTCATTTTGATTAATCAGGATTAAAAATGTCAGAGTTTTAACTCTTTTTGCAGAGTTCAGTATTGATAGATCAACAAAATTTCACTAAATAATTATGTGGAACTGTGACGTCCACAGTCAGCAGCCGCTAGAGGCCGCAAGGGTGTCATTTGTATATATTTGGGAGTTTGATTTTGAAACTGTTCACAGTGTCATGTTTCATGTTTATGAGTCACAGCTGGTTGTAGTTTGAAGTTAAATGTTGGTGTTTTGTGATTGGTTTGTGGGATTTGGAGATTTAGTATTTAGTTTGTTTGACTGACCTACATTGTCGGTCAACCCATCATTATTGCTTGAGTTACTCCTGTCTCCTTTTGGTTATCCTGCTTTGTGTGCTTGGAGAAGGAGGCCCGACGTGACAGGAACCATCTATACATTGAAATTGTCCTTTGAATTTTCATGGTTCTATGTTACCTTTACCTTTCCATGTAAAATGTTAACAACCCTTGAACCATTTTTATTTAGTTTTTGCTTGATGGGGACAGTTTGGTGGTCTACCAGATCTTGCACACTCAGGTTTTCCATTTTCTCTCCATTAATAATATTTTGAAAGTACGGCTTTTTTCCACGTATTCATTAATTTTCTTTTGACCTTTGTTCACTTTATGCACCTTTTATCTAATTTCATCAGAAACCTTTAGCCATTATAGATGCACATGAGAGAGAAATGTGTGTGGCAGCTGTGGTGTGTGTGGGTAGCCGCCTGGGTGAATGTGTGTCTCCTTGTCAGGGAACATAATGTCAGTGGGAGCTTCAGGAGCAACTTTTGTTGGGGGAACATACTCAGAACAGAGTTAAAGGGGCAGTAGGGGCACATAATAAACAGAGGACAAAGTAAATATTGCTAGATTTGATTCCATATGTAGCTGTTGCTGATGTTTGTGTTAGTAAATACTGGTAGATTTGATTTTATACTTCTGTATTTTATATTTATATTTCGTTAAATTTATTGCTGTATCTGATGTATAGAACATCTATGTTGACTGGAAATTAAATACAGTTCTTTTTGTCCTTGTCACCAGAAAAGAAAACATTTCTGTTCAAAACGTCATAAGATTGTAAATTTAAGTAAACATCAAGTAATTTTGGGTTTATGCCCTTTTTGATGAAAGATCTTTTTGGCTACAAGTTCTCCACCAGCAGCTGCAAAAGTACCAACACAACCTCCTCCAGTAGAAGCAAATCCACCTCTGAACGGCTCAAAAGAAATAAAATTGAGATGCTTTAACAGGAACTTATATAGCCAGCTCACGCTTGGAAGCTTGTCAGCATGGCCAAATTAAAGCACTTCTGAAAAGAGGAGTGAGCCATAATTCCTCCGCAGTGGAAGGACTGAAAAACTAGTTTTCAATTGCAGTTGTTGCTGCTAAATGTGGCACACCCAGATCTTAAGTTTTGGGGGTAATTTTCAGGTGATTTCAGGTAGGAATTTTCAGGTGATTCAAGAAAAATAGAGGCCTTACATTACACAGATGCAAAGCAGATCCTCCCATATATTCTCTATATCTGTGCAGACATACTCTGACTATGGCTTTTCCAGTGCACGTTCATTCCAGCCACGAAATAACGAAGCAAGCCTACAGCAGTTTGATCAGGTGGGAGAGAAAGAGACTGCTGGCATCCCTGAGATGTGCCAATTATTTTTCTTGCATGAGACATTTTTGGGTGAGTATCCTCAAGTGACAACAGTGTTGCAGAGTGAAAGACCACACAGACTTAAAAACCTGAGCATTAGATCAATCTGTTTTTGTCCAACATTTTAATTCAGTTAAATTGTCACCAGCTTATATGGACTTTATTAACTGAACAGAAAACAGGTGCAGTTGGTACTGACATGTTTTCTGAAGTCTAACAACCACCCTGCTTTTTTGTGGACAGCACTCGGATGTGTTTTCAGAGTTATTTAAAGTTTTCTTTCTCTAGGGCAGAAAATGAACTTTTGGAATTTTGAGTAGCATTTTAAAGTTTTACTTCTTGCCAGCACATCAAAAAGCTTACTTGTCACATTAAATCAACTCGATCAAACAACCATGCCCACTGACTGACTGGTGAAACTCCAATGGGCATAAGGAATTTACAGCATACAGAGCTGTTTATTTTGGGCTTAGAATCAGTGGTCATTAACATAATCAGACTGTGGACAGCACATGGCCTTCGCAGCTCTTATGAAACAGTGTCTCTTGGAGATACTGTAACCAATGACCAATGTGGCTAACTCAGGAAATTGCATATTCCTCTTTGCACCGTTGATTTACACTGTTATGACAAAGTACATATCCCAGAATAACTCTCACTTGCATGTTTGTCATATTATATGGTTTCAGATCCTCAATACATCCTCAGATCTAATATAAGACAAGTAGAACATGAAGAAACACAAATGACCCCTAAAATGTGAAAAAAGTGCCTTTAGCAGGACCAAATACAGCCAGACGCTTCATATAACTTGAGATGGTTTAATGAGTTTTAGTGGTTTTAGCCTTTATCCTCTAACCCAGAGACCAATAACTGTCAGTGATGAGTGAAATGTAAAGCAGCTGAATTCATCAAAAGAAGGGCTGTCTAGATACTTTTATAGATAGATAGATAGATAGATAGATAGATAGACAGATAGATAGATAGATAGATAGATAGATAGATAGATAGATAGATAGATAGATAGATAGATAGATAGATAGATAGATGGACAAATGTATAGATAGATGGATAGACAGACACATAGAATGATGGATAGATCTTTCTTTGTATCATTCTTGTAGCATAAATATATAGTTGTACTGAAAGACGTTTATCTGTTTCAGTAAGAGCATGTAGAAGGATCATTTTCCAAGACATGGATAAGTGTGCACTTTAATGAGTATATCCAATTAATGATGTCTGAAAACTAGACACGGTTTATGATTTTATTTGGTTGCTAAAATAAATAAATAAATATTGATGCATCAGAACCATGCGTGGATAACTGTGAATTGCAATTAATTGGTAGTCTGGAAATCGGTGGTTGCTCGGTTATTCAAAAAAATTTTGTGGTTGCTATTGGAGGCTAGAATGATATAGTAATTCAGGCTTTTAGGGATTAGATTTGTCCGTGACTGTGGTGCCTCGGTTTTCCTTTTCACAGATTTATCAATAGCCTGTATATCTATGCTTTTGTCACTAATTGGAAATCAGCTGTCCTTGTGGTCATAGCAACACTTTTGCAATGGTGACTTTACTGTAAACAGAAGAAACATCCTTAACAATAATGTACATTTGTTTGTTTGTTTTTTCTCCATTAACATTTGGTCCATCTAGTTTGGTCCATTTATTATGAAATGTAAAGAGTGTCTGGCATCTTGTCATTTATTTAAAAAAGGTCGTTTTGATGTCATATATTTCTCCCAAGTGTCTCTTTGGGAACTAGAACACTACAACTATAGGCACTTTTCCATAGTTATACAGTAACCATGCTGTATATAAATCATAATGCAATGGCACAGAAGTTGTAGCACACTTTGATTTTCCAGTGTATCTCAGCCTGGTAACGGTGTTTGTGATGCATCAGCATTAAAGATACATTTGTTAGCATCATAAAAGACTCTCACTGAAATTTATCTTCAGTCCAAACAGACAGTCATGTTTGTATCTCATTGACTTCCCAGTTGATAGTTTGTATCTCCATTGTTGTTTTTTGTGCTGACAGTAAACTCTTTCCATGTAGTGATTTCAACATTTTGACCAATCAGAAAACAGTAATGCTGTCGGCTCAACTTTTTTTTGGCCCATGCCATCGAGCCGCTCGGGAACTACTCGGGTACAGATCACTTTATTTGTACTGGAAAAACAACTGCTTGCGGTATGGCACAGTCCCTTGTGCCAGTGGAAAAGTGCCATATGACACAAAGTTGTAGCCTAAAGTACAATTTTAAAGCCACCCTGTATGTCTTTCCAGTAAGGTTATTCCATCGGCATTCTTTTTGCTTTGTTCTCCTTTCTTCCTAAAGGGCTAAAGTTACTAGCTTGTGTTTGTGGTGAGCAACAGTTTTCCTGCTCTTTTGTTGTTTGAACTTCCTGACAGATGCTTTGCTGCTGTCCAAGGTGCTGAAGTGCAGGCTACCTTTTATATCATTTTTCTACTGCATGGTGCCCAGTGCATGGCGTAACTGCTCTCACTTTTTTTTTGTTTTTCATTAGGTCAGTCTAGTGCCTGCTAAAAACCTGCTATAAAACACCATTCTAGTTCTCTATTGCTAATATAAAAGTAATGTTGTCAAAAAATTTGATTCTCAGATACTAATATATACAAAAATTTAGTATGGAGTTCAATATCAGTTAGCACTCGTATCGATACTTAAATGCCAGTTTAGCATCTGCCAGTTCATGGAAATCGGCGGCAGACTACAAAAAATTTCAACAGGCATTGAATCTCTTACTTAATATCGGTATCGAGTTTGAAATTTCAGTATTGTGACAAGCCTATATAAAAGTAACCATTTTGTCGTATGTGAACACAACACATCACACAGTATTAATGGCATGACATTCGTTCTTTGCATTTAACCCATTCACCAAGTGAAGCAGCGGGCAGCCATTGTCCCAATATGGCAAAAATATACTCCTCTTAGCAATATATTTGATAAGAATACATAACTTTAAGAGTAACAATTTACAATAAGACTAGCCTTATAAAGAGTTTCTAAATAATTTTAATCAGGTTAATTAGGTTTAATCAGGTTAATTTGGTCATAGACCGTTTATAAGTCATTATGAAGCAGTTATAAACAAGTTAGTACTGTTGTGAAACATTGATTTAAGCTCACTATAGGGAAAGATCTGGTATTTTAATGGTAGTAGAATGTTATCAAAGACCTGATGAAGCTGACAGTTTAACATTCTGCTTGAGAAAGACACAAGATAAACTCAGCAATTTAAGATAGACTCAAAATAGTGAGTCTGCATCAGTGTATGACAACTGTGTTTATAACTGCTTATTAATGATTTATAAACTGTATACAATCTAATTAACAACCCGATTATAAATTATTTATAAACGCTTTATAAGGGTAGTCCTATTGTAACGTGGTACCACTTTAAGTGAATAAATAACTTGATTTTCATGCACGCCAATGTGAGAACAGACTGTATGGCCGGTTTGGATTAATCCAACATGCATCATGAAGTTCATGAAACCATTTTCAGCCTGTTTTCAGTGAGATTTGCTCGCCATGACGTTGCTGTGAATGGAAACATCAGATAAAACCCTGAAGGCAGTAGAATTGCAACACTACTCCTCATAAGACAATCTGGCTGATTGGGAAGGAAGTGGCCAGTGGACTGTTAGCAGAATGAAATTTCAGAAGCAAGGAGTGGAATCTGCATAGCCAGTTTACATTCTCTTATTTATCTTTTACTGATCATTCTTGCCTCCTTAGGCCAGTTTTATTAGTCTCATTCTTCTGAGATGTTTTATCTAGACGTCCAGGAGGAGGATGAAAAATGTCACTACCCTGAAAAGACCAGGAATCTTGCACTGCACTGCCCTCCCTGAAGCTCATTTTCACAAACTACTGGCCTTTTTTTGCAGTAAATTTTCCTGAAGATTTATCCTGCCAGCCCTTTGACATTTTGATCCGGTGTGCTCTTTTTTTACCTTTGAGGCAAAGTTGGAGCAACAGCTGTGGTCTTCTATTCTTCTCAGCAAAATAATGCATCTCTTCCATTTTTTTCGGATCATTTGGACTTTAAATTGTGCCTTTTTTGGAATATTTTCCTTATGGTTGGCACATGCTGAAAATGACTGTTTTGTGGTGTCTTTGGCTGGCACCATTGTGGTTTCAATTCAGAGATGTTTTTATTCTTGCCTTATGCAGACCTGGGTTAGCACTCTGGGGCATGGTGCTAATGAGTGGCCAGAGAACAAGATCTTGCTTTACAGTCTTGATTTACTGGTTATTTTCCATTTCCCTATTTGCCTTGTAGCTCATTGTTTGTTCTCGGTACGGTCATTAATCTCTTTTCCACTTTAGATGTTTGATTATAGTGTTTATAGTTTGAAAAAATACATTTTACTGTACTGTTGTCAACAAGAAAATAATTCATGCCATTTTATTCCCTTTTAATGGAAGAGGCTTCAGGCCTTAGTTGCTTTTGTATTTGCTGAAAACTTCGTAAATCACACTTTATTCTGAGCTCTCTCTAGATTATCTGGATTATATAATCTAGAGAGAGCTCAGAATAAAGTGAGATGGGCAATCTAGAGGAGGAGCTTACTAGCAGGAGATGGCATCTCAGAGAGCTTTGGAGATAGAAGCTAAACACTCATATATCATTTCAATTGATCAAAATCTTATTAGACTATGATGTCCATCAGATGTACAGACTTTACGTCCTCATCCAGTGTGCCTCCTCAAATCATGTTATTAATGGGAGAAGTTTGTCCCCCCCATTAGTGAAATAGCAGCCTCTAGTCTTCGATGAAGGCAGCAGATTTTACACTAGATGTAGGAACATGTGAGGATTCAATAGCACGAGAGCGTTACTGAGATCAGGTACTTGAACAAGTAGTTCTGGATCACAAACAGCACTCCTGCTCATTCTAATGGTACTGCATGGAACACCATTACTCCAGAGAATGCAACTCCAACGTGACAGGGGCTTTATTCCCATTTTGCTCATTCTAGAGCTCAGATTATCTTTCCTGTGGAGTTTAACCCTTAGAGGGTCGGTTTCCTGGACAGGGATTAAGCCTAGTCCCGGATTACATAGTGCTGTGAATAGAGATTTTCCATTGAAAAGGAAAGGGTAGTCCAAAACTAGGCCAAGACTAAGTCTGGGAAACCGACCCAGAGTGTATCAGTAAAATCTGATTTCAGTAAATATTAATGGTGTAAATCTGTTTAAAGCCGGTGTTTGTTCTCCTACATGTTTACCGTTTGCTGCTCTTTGTCTCGGCGCGCCGCTGCTCTGCCCCTCTCTGGACCCCACCCTCTGTGGGTTTTTCCCACTCACTTGTGGGCAGAGACTATCCAGAAAGTTCTCCCGGGTTTTCTGTTTGTTCCTAAGACCTAAATTAAAACATGACATAGGAACACCAAACAAAGCTCAGCTCGACACCTCGAGCACCTTTACCATTCCGGCATGGATCCGTGACCTTTACATTCTAAGGGTTATACAAGTTCTGAGGGGGGATGTGAATGTGTCAGCAGTGGACCTAAAGGGGTTGAATCTCAGCTTCTAGAATACCAGCATTCATGACATTTTACATTCATACATTTCATTTTTAATCATATTCTGAAGGAATTGCCTATGTATTGTTCAAATACGACTTCAAGTTAGATTTTGTGCATAAACATTTTAAAATAGTTTTTTCATGATTAAACAATTAAACAGTGATATTTAAATGATAATTTCTGTAAATGGAATAAACATTTTTAATCTAACATCATTCAAAAGCTTTTGCATTTCATAAATCTGTGTGTGTATGTGTGTGTGTGTGTGTGTGTATGTATGGTTCCTATTCAGTGAAGTCCGGGGGGGTTAGTCCTTGGTTCCTGGTCAGGATTTCAACAGATGAAGGCAGAAGATGCAGGATTAGAGTCATTTCTGCATAGGCGCAATGGATTTTACTTCAGAATCTGCTGCCTGGGGACATGCAGTCTGTCAGCATATATGAGCAGTAAGACAGGAGGAGCTGGAGCTTTATGCCTGTGTGAGACACGCACGAGACTTTCATTAAGTCACACACCGACGAAACAATAAAGACCTGCTGCGGGCGTCCCTCGATTCATCTTGCAGAAGCAACATCCTGAATAAAAGTGAAACATAAATAGAACGTTGCAATTCAAGTGGCATTTTTGTCGTTCCACGCTTGGTTGCCATCGAAATGGGGTTTCTATTTGTGCTCTCTTGGCAAAGCATGACCTGGTGGTACACCAGAAGCATAAACCCTTAGAACTCAGAGTGTATTAGTAAAAATCTGATTTCAACAAAATAAAGTAAGACTGTCTAAAAGCAGTGTTTGCTCTCCTACACGTTCACACCAGTTTTTATATTATTACATGTTTCTTAGAGGGTGGTAGTGGCCTAGTGGGTAAAACACTTGCCTGTGAACCTGATGACCACAAAGTTGTAGTTTCAAATCCCTCACTTTCTACCATTGTGTCCTGGAGCAACCCTCAGTTGCTCCAGGGAGACAGTCCCTGTAACTAATGATTATAAGTCATTCTGGATAAGGGCATCTGCCAAATTCCACTTTAAATTCCAATACGTAACTTTGGTTCTACTTGACACAGGAACACCAAACAAAGTTCAGCATGACGTCTGACATCTCAAGCATCAATGTAAACTGTGGGAACTTCCATAGGAGGTATTTTGAGAAATGATTACAATGAACCATTTGTTGCGTTGCTGCTTATGTTCTAAGGGTTAAACAGGCCTGGCAATTTCAGTCCAATGCAGATACAGTCTGTCTCAATGCATAAAGTTCAGCCCAACATAATTCTGTCTGAAACTGACAATTAGTTCAGTATTTTGTGGCCTCCTGGGCCTCCTGCGGTCACATGAACACCTGATTAAAAAGTGCTGAAGGTAATAAAAGTTGGGAGGAAAGAATAAAGCAGAGGTAAATGAATACTGATCTGCCCTTCACCTGGATGTTGCTGGGCAGCCAATGTGAATCATCTCATAATGACATTCACACTTCCTCTGACGATGATACCTGAAAATGCTTAATAAATCGGAGGGCTTTGATGATGACCCTTAATGAGACTTTAATACTGTGCTCTTTGAAGGTATGTATCTATGGCGACAGGAAAGTGCATGGAGAAGTGTTAGATATTCTCCTCTTTAACAGTGAAGTTTGCTGACTAATGGAACACTGGTGTCGCCAATCTGCATCTCAGGGTGTTTTAGGGGGTTTCTGTGAAGAGCCTCTTTTTTCCCATGTCACATTAATTAAAGTTATCGCTCTCATCTACTATTTTAAGTTGACATTTCACGCTTTTCACTCCTTCTGCTAGACCTAAAATGAAACTCATGAAATCTTAATGGAGAGAGAGGGAGAATGGTGAGTTGACAACAATGGTGAGAGCAGGCAACAAAGATGATGGAGAGCGAGGGAGAGGAAAAGAGAAACGAGTGAGCAGTAGAGAGACTGTAGAGGGAAAGGGAGAGGGAGAAAGAAAAATAAAGGGGAACTGAGAGATAAAAGGAGCGAGAGCAGGAAAGAAAGCAAAGGAAATCAACAAGAAAGAAGATCATGAAAGTTAGCAAGTAAAATGAGAATGAAAAAGTAAGGGGAAGGGAATAGAAAGTGTGTGTGTGTGTGTGTGTGTGTGTGTGTGTGTGTGTGTGTGTGTGTGTGTGTGTGTGTGTGTGTGTGTG
>JBBJLS010071917.1:0-10747 GCA_037577275.1 Bryconaethiops microstoma
GAGACAGCCTCGAAACGTGAGTGATTTAGAGATGATCTGCAAAGAGGAGTCGACCACAATTCCTCCTAAAATGTGCGGAAACTTGGTAATCAATTACAAGAAACGTTTGACCTCTGTGCTTGCAAACAAGGGTTTTGCCACTAAATATTAAGTCTTTTTTTGTTAGAGGGTTCAAATACTTATTTCACTCAATGAAATGCAAATCAGTTTCTATCTAAAGTTATTTTTTCAATTTTTCTTTTGTTGTGCTATGTCACTGTTAAAATAAACCTACAATTAAAATGATACTGATCGCTTACAAAATCAGCGAGGGGTCAAATAATTTCCTCTACCATATAATATACAGTAACTAGTCATGCCTGACGAACATTTCACAGCATCCATTATTCCTCTGTGTATATATATTTACAAATGTGTTTCATTTGTACATCTCCCTTGGTTTTTGCCTAAACCACTGTATCCGATTTGGAAGATTTTTATTTTATTTTCAACTGAGTGTGTAATTTTATTTTATTTTTTGACAAGTTGTCATCACTTCTGCAGTGATGTCAGAATTTGGCACTGTTATATTAAACTGTTTCTTACTGTGCTTAGTTGCACCACATGAGTATAGAAACCAGGCCGTTAAGTTATCTATTTCTCATCAATCGGGTTGTTGGTTTTTGAGGTAGGAAAGGACTGGCTTTTATTTATTTTCCCCTTCCCCAGACAGAAAGGCTGCTTCCATAGTTGTGGGGTGGTTAGTCTGGGTTATCAGGGTTAACTCACGGGTGTTTATATAGGCTATATTACAGAATTAAGAGTAATGGAGGTTCATGCTGCTGATTCAATTTTGTATTGTTAAAAAGTGTTCTAATGTAAAAACAACATACATCATAAAAAACATTTACATGTTGCCCATTCTACACACAAATGTGAGAATAAGTCAAACATTTCCAAATCCTTTAAATGTCGGCCCTGTTTCAATATGCCATACCAAGAAAAACATCATGTCATTCAGATGTTTCACTGGATATATTTCAATCCTAGGTGCTCAGCATGTTGTTTACAGCACTGGGCCTGAAGAATACTGATTAAATTTTAGTGAGAACGTCCTAGAATACCAAAGCCACAATAACACAACTCTTCAGATATGCTAGTCGGTGAACTAATACGAGCCAATTAAAGAGCTAGTTCCTCTGTTGGTAATACCTAAGGATTCACTGATATGTGAATTCTGGGCTGATGCTGGTCTTCAATATTTTTGATATAAAAATAGGAATAAAGTACAAACATTTTAGTACATGATCATCTAAATATTGGGTTTTTTCTTCTAAAATACAGTAGATGCATCAATAAATTTAGGTTTGAAATATGGGTCTGAACGTCCGTGTGAGGCCTACTGGCATCTTCCTCTGAGAGTGCTGCAGTATGCATGTTGCAGCTCCCTTCGTTTTTCATTTATTTAATCTTTTAATTTGCAGAGCATCGTTTCTCTGATCCATTTCTAAACATTTACCTTTGTCACATCTCAGAAGAACTTTTTTTCCAGTGGAATCACCCAAACCCCAGGTCTAGTGCTAAACTAAACGCCCCCTGTGTGTGTGTGCGTTCTCTTTAAGGTGTGTGTGTTCTCTGTGTGCTCTGTATGGTGTGTGTGCTCTGTATGGTGGATCTGTGTGTACGCGCCCTCTTTATGGTGTGTGTATGTTCTCTGTGTACCCTGTATGGTGTGTGTGTGTGTGCGTGTACCGTGGAGCTGAGTGGAGGGGAGCACTTTAGCTGTAACACTGCGGAACCAGCTGAGGTCTGGACGAGGCTCTCCTCTGATCTTCTCTGAGATCTGGAGCAGGAAGAGAGCTGAGGGGTCTCGTTTCCAGAATGTCCTGCAGATAGTTCAGTCTAACCCTCTCCACACAGCTGGACCCGGTTCTGCTTATTCCGCACGTTACTGTGTGTGTGTGTGTGTGTGTGTGTGTGTGTGTGTGTGTGTGTGTGAGAGAGAGTGTGTTAGGACACATATGTAGCGCGAAACTCGCTACTTCCGCGTCGTGTTTTTCTCCACGCAACTTTCGAGCAGAGCTGCTGTCACCGCGGGGCGGAAGGTGAGTCTCGAGACTTTACAAACCGGGACACACACAGTCGTTTTAACGGCCTTTATTTCCTTGTGTGTGTGTGTGTTTGTGTGTGTGTTGGGGGCTGTGTTGTGTATGTGTGTGTGTGCGCGTGCATGCGTGTGTTTGTCTTGGGGGCTGTGCGTGTGTGTGTGTTGTGGGCTGTGTTGTGTATGTGTATATGTTGTGTGTTGAGGGCTGTGCTCTGTGTGTGTTTTGTGTTGTCCGTGTATTTGTGTGTGTTGTGTTTTGAGGGCTGTATGTGTGTGTGTGTGTGTGTGTGTGTGTGTGTGTCAGATTGCTGTGCTGGGATAACAGGGCTGTGTTGGGTTTCAGTGTGGTTATAAAACAGTCTATCTTCCACCACAGTTTCTTAATACCGACCACATTGCCTGTGCAGGGTTCACTTCATGCAGGATTTGAACACGCTGGACTGAAAACACGGCCAGCCTGCTGGAATCTCAGAGCCATGTAGCAGAAGAGAGTTTTAAAGAGTTTAGAAGAGCTCCTGAGATCCTCAGGCCTCAGTGTGGAGGAATGAGTTCTTGCCTCTATCCTTAGTGACCTCAGCAGAGGATTCTCCATATAATAATATTATTACTGCTGTATGACACTGGTATTGATGTATTACTATATAGGAGAGTTTCAGGGCACACTCGCTGTTAATTGTATGTTTGTTTGTTATTTTTTGTTTAAAAATGAGTAATTTACCTCCATAGATACTTTTATAAATGAAGACAGGTTCTGGACAACAGCAGACCTAAGGCAATTGATTGAAACATGTCGTGGCTTTCATGCTCTGTAGTTGTGCTGTGGCTGGGGTGGGGTCAGTGTAGTATTTTAGATCGCTGTGAAATAAATTATTGAAGGGTTTTGGAGGAGGAGGTTCTCTGTGCACTGACTTTTGGGTGGATTGTAGCTGAAGCATGTGAATGGGGGACGCTGTCACTTCCTTTTCCTGTTCTTGCAACGCTTTTCTACTTTCTTTTTCTCTCCATCAAGCATATCTTTCTCTCTCTCTCTCTCTCTCTCTCTCTCTCTCTCTCTCTCTCCCTCTCTCCCTCTCTCTCTCTCTCTCTTTTCTACTCCAACACTCACACTTGCAGGCAAGTCTAGTCTTGTCAGCCTTAAACCTGCCAAACATCTGCACACACGCTTTCATCTGTCTCTTCTCCTTCTCTCCCTGCTTCATATTGTCTCAAAAATTTTCACTTTCTTTGGACAATTGATTGGTAACTTTAAAAGGAGAAGTTTCTGCAGGTGTAAACTGTATGGAGAAAGAACTGTGCTGCATCAGAAGTGTATGGGATTGAAGACAGGGTTTGCAGCCACAACGAGGTCACCACCAAACGTGGTTTTATCTATTGACCGTTTACCCTTTTTCAGAAGGGTATTCACTGCATAACCTTGTTAATATTTTGAGTGAAGTAGACCACCTTAATATTGAGTGCTCAGGTAAAGGCTACTCATTCTCCAGCTCAGATTCTTCACTTTGCCTTGTGGAACTTTGAGGTTTTTTAAAGCCGTAAGGCTTTTCAGTTCTTTCTTACTGTTTTTCCACAGATCTTCGCTGGTGTCACTTATATAACAGATAAAATAGAATGTGGCATTCAGGGTGCAAAGAGGACTGAGCGAACTATGCAGTTTCATAATGAACTAATTGGTGCTCATGATGTGTTTAAATTTTCAATGCCTACGAGAACATGACAATCAGATATCATCATTTTCCATCCGCACCGTGACGTTTTTCAAAGCTGTGACACAGAATTGTATTCGGGCGGGACTCTGAGCTTCGTGGTGGTGGCTGGGGGAGGGGAATGGGATATTTTTATTTTTCGAGCCCTACAGGTGCATGGTGACGTAAACAAAAAGCAGAGGTGTACTTATTTGGTGGAAGAATTTTTGTCTTTTAAATGAACACAACTAATGGTGTTAAATATTTGTTTAAACAAAGTATCATTTTGACTGTAAGGACTAGCCATGTAGGCTACAGTTACAGACTCCTTTTGCAAACAGGTTAAAGATTATAAGTAAGAACTCAACTGGTCTTATTTATGCATGCACTGCAGAATTGTTCATGATATAAACAACAACCAGTGCGCAGTAAGAACAGTTGTATCTGTACATTCCTGTCGTATGTCCTGAAGGACTGTATTTGGAGTTGTAGTCTCTGAGATGCTAGTTGCATCAGCAAGAGGCCAACACAGTATATCCTGACTGATGAGACCTAATGAGATCTTGACTGTGTGTTCTTAATCTTAGCTAGAAGATCACATGTGTCACTTCTGTTTTGGAAACAAAGTTTTGGAACCAGCAGTAAAACACACTCACTCTGTAGTGAAACATAGAGTTTTATAAAAAGATGCATTTTTGGCCTTTTTTCCCTTCTTTTAAGCCTTTTTTGTGCTATGAAATGCAATGTGCTTAAAATGTGCTTAACCCTTAATTTACCCCTGAGCATATACCAAACCCCTTCATTTGAATTAAGTGGTCATTAATTTGTGAAACAGATCCCTTAATTTTATCTTAAAATTAGATTGAAGGCATGAGTGTGAAACCCCTTAATCTTAAATTTAAGACGTTAATTCAGGAGGTTCTATTATTTAAGGGGCAAATTTGAAAAAGTAAGGAGAAAATTCAGTAGTTTTACTCCTTAATCTTTGCACTTTTTCCCTTAATTTTCCTTAGTTTCCTATATAGCTTAATTTTAGGCATTTGGTTTTGTAGAGAGTGGGTTACAGAAAAAAAAAACTATTCCAAAAGTTCTGGTCAGCAGTCTCAAATTGTGGAGAGGCGAGTCAGATTCACACAGCTATTTAGTATGATTGCGTGAGCAATGTTTTATTTTTATTATTCTTTTTATAGCCAAAAATGTGCCGCTTCTCAGTGGAGCATGTGTGGAATTTTGGATCCGCTCCAACGTTAAAATATCCTTTAATATCTGCTTCAGTGTGCGTGGATCCCTTTTACAGCTTATCAATCAGATGATCAGGATTGTATATTATTGAGAAAAAATATTTTAGTCACGTCGGCTCTGTAGTATATGGGGAGAGAGATGGTCAAATCACCTCCCAAATATGTGTCGGAGAGAGAGTCTGTGACATTACGGCAAAATATGAAGAAACAAATGTGTAGCAAAACACACAGCAGATTCATAAACAGACTTCAAGACACTAAAGCTTGGCTCAGTTATATAAAAGGATGCGTGTCACTGTTTATTATAGTTTATTGAAATATAATCAGCCCGTGAACATGGCTACGTGTTGAGCTGACCTTACCCATAAATGTTTTTTAGCGGTAGAGCTTCGGGCACTGAATGAAGAGAATCTGAAGATCACCAGTTAGAATCTATCTTTTTCCTTTTTAAACACAAACTTTTTTTGCCTATAAAATGAATGTTTTTGTGTCTCCAGCACTGGTTTTATAGCAACCACGCAATCACACTCCACAGAAAAGCATGTAGCTGTATTTGTTTGGTAGATCATGTTAATAACAACAAACCATTTATGACTATTGATGTCTGACGATGACAAAAACACACAGCTATATGCAACTGAAAATAAGTTTTCAGTTCCTTTGGAGAATAAATAGTGGTCTTTGTCTTCCTTCCCAGGTCTGTAATCCTTTTCTTTTGTTTCTCTTGGCAAAACAGTGTTAACAGTAATAGCAGCACTCTAAGGGCTTATTGTTAAGGTTTTAAGACCAAGCTGCAGTGGTCAGTCCAGAGTTATGTTTTAACCCTCACAGTTCGAACTGCCATAAACGTGTTTGTCATTTGTCATAGAGCATGACTTTGTGTCCGTCATAAGAGTGCTCTTTATGCACTGTGACCCAGGCTTGAACAACCCAGTTGTTCACAAATTTGAAGTTTGTCAACTTTAGAAAGACAGAGAAAGTCTGTTGTTTATACAAATGAACAGTAAAGGACGGTCTGTATGACGTCTATAAGCAACAAATAAAATATGATGCTGTGTATGTCAGTGTGTTCACCCAGTGTTTCTTTAGATTACATTGTGCTGCCAGTGGAATTTCGCACATCCGAACCTTGTGAGCTGTGTCCTTCCCACGTGTAAGTGTAACATTAATAATGCACTACTTAGGAATGGAACACACATTATTCAAAACACATTTAGAACAAAAGTCAAATTAAATCTGAATTCTGTGAATAAGCTAACTGTGCCAGCAAACCAGTTTTAACTACTATTAACTATGTATCTACTTCAAAGGACTACAACCACTAATCCTTCTTTTACCACCGTCCATTAGTAAGATACCTTCTCTTCAATTATCTTTGATCTGATTGATAGTTGCAGAAGAAACACTCGTGATGCAGACTCCCTGAGCAGCCTTTCACAAATGACAGAGGCGTAACATCGCACTAAAATAACAGTGTCGGTCTACAAAATATATAGTGTGTAACAAATATGGGCTTGAAGAATAGGTTGAATCAAAACATTAGTCTGTTCCTAATTTTTAAATGCAGTTATCAACTGATGCTAATTAATTAAACTAGTCCTGTTAATTTGCTTTAGTGCGGTGTTGGAAAAGTTGGTTTAGAATTATTTGCAGTCCATAAGAACAAACAGTACTGTTTTTTTTTTTTTAACTCACAACATGTATATAACAGTATGTATAACTATACATATACATATACAGGGTATATATATGTGTGTGTGTGTGTGTGTGTGTGTGTGTGTGTATATATATATATATATATATAATATATACACACACAGTCATGTGTAAATATATATACACACACAGTCATGTATAATATCATATATACACACAGTCATGTGTAATATATATACACACACAGTCATGTGTAATGTCATGAGTATATATCGTGAAAATTAACGCATACCCCTAATGGATTGATATGGCAATGGCATTATCAGTAGGAAGATGATAATGAAAATTACTGCTGCACAATCTGTTACACACATCGTCAAATAGAAAACGAATTACTGAGAAAACCTGAGTTTTCTACTTGATCGCCTGAGTTGCAGAGAGGGTGAAGTAAGCTTTTCCGTGCACAAGCAGCTCATTGAAAGTATTAGGCCTACAGACACTTTACTGTTTGGCTGTTATTTTGAAGTATTGGTTCATGCTACACCGAGGCCTGCATGCAACAAGTGCAGCCTGTCTGGAGCGGGGTGGGGGAGTGGCTCGGAGGGTGGCAGCTGTGGATTGGATGGATTGCTGGACCTTTTTGTTGCACTCGGCCTCTCCAGTGTTCTGCCACTGGACAAAAATGGGACATGATGTAATGCTCCCAAAACATCCTGCTTTACAGCATTACTGCTCTGGGCAGAACATGTGCTGTTACTCAGCCTCACTCTTTCCTACAGATCCACACAAACAGGCTTTGAAGATCCACGGGCACATACGTTTGCAAAAACACTCAAATACATCCAACATTAACACACACACCGATTGATCTGGGCCGAAGTGGCGGTGTGTCTGACAGACAGACCTCTGTGTGTTCTTTGTGTTTGAGGCAGTGAAGTTTGTCCTTGGATTGGAAGCTTGTATGTTAAACAGTCAGACTGAGTGAGAACTGGGATCTGTGTGTCTGGTGGGGCTGCAGAACATATAATCTGTTAAATGTCTCTGCAACACAGATGGGCTGTGATATGCAAACGAGTCTCAAACCAATCACAGTATTTCTGAAAGGCTGATCAATCACAGCTCCAGGTGAGTTTCTGGGTGTTCTGATAAATCAAGGTTTTCATGTAATTCAACAAAACCCTCATTTCTAACCATTAACTTTTTTGGCGAATTGATGCGTGAATGGGCGGAACTAAACTCATGTATCTTGAATAAGTTTTAACTGTGTTGGTTTTGTGACATCACACAAACTATTACTTGAAAACGGGCTGTTTTTGTATCTTATTATAAGGATGGGTGGAGTGACTGCATCATTTGAAACAACATTTATAGCCGTTTTCATTCCAGAAAAGTGATTATATGTTCCCTTTAATATATTGAAAGGTATTGCAGTCACAACGTGTAGCAGTAAAATCACAATACTGATATTTTTCCCATATCGTGGCGCTCCCGTGCCTGGGACTCTGAAAGCCTTCTTTGCTTCAACTTGGCCTCAGTCTGTGGTGACCTCTGACCTCTTTGGCTCCTCTGCTGGTAGGGCAAGACAGAAGGAAAGAAGTTTGGCATTGTTGGGCTGTTTAGTATCCTGATTTGTGACATTAAAGGAATATTCTAGCATTCAACCTTATCTATATACGGGGCATCTGTAGCCTATAATGAATTTTTTAATTCAGTTATAATAATGATTTGCCAAAATCAGAAAAATGAATTGGCTAAATGTCGGTTGTGTATTTTGAGAAAAATGTATAGTAAACAGTAGAAACCAGCAGGTAACTGGAGAATTATTTGAATAAATTGTGTAACGCAAATTCGGAACAAGTCTCAGACACTAACAATGACAAGAACATGACAGAATGTGTTACTAAAGTAAAGAAACTGATGAGAACTTCACCCACACCACTGCTGATCATTTGTTGCCACAGATTCCTCCCTTAACTTAAGAACATTTTCAAACCTCCAGGTTGCTAACAAATATTTACATCAGTTGCCTGATGGCTGAAGGTAAAGCAGGAGTATTTCTTTAAAGCATTGTGGTGGTGAATATTTCAGCTCTCATCCTCACTGACCTGGAGAAATCCTCTTTGAATTGTTTGAGAGTACTTTGAGGTCTGGAGTAATTAGATGCCGTTTCTGTGCTAGAGATGGAGGGCCAGGAGAAGAAGGGCTCGGAGTTGTGAAAGTAAGGGGAATTGTAGGCATGTTTAAAATCAGAAGAAGCTGATCCACCCTCTCTGGAGATATGATCAAATCCCTCAGTGTATTTTGTCATGAACATCCAGAAGCTTCCATTACTAAGAATGTGTCACGTTAATTTTTATAGATTATGAAAACTGTAGATGGGTTTATTGAATGCTGTTTCATTCGATTATGACGTGTAAAATGTGCCTACAGTCCTTTGGAAAGTTAAAATAGTAATAGTCAAGTTTGAATGCTACTAACAAGACTGACAATGATAACTAAACAAACAACACACTTTTTTTCTGCATTCTCATTATTCCACTGCAAATCTAAAATGATCCTGGATGGCTGTAGTGTTAAACTCAGAAGCAAATTCCATGTTTTTGATTTATTGTTGTTGTTGTTTTTGTTTTTGTTATTATAGTTATTGTTATCATTATTGTTTTAAATCCGGTCTAAGTCAAGATTATGTAGCTAAGGTTTTCTGTTAGATGATATGTTATAAAATGCACAGTTCTTGAGCTTAAAACTTATTGGCTGAGCCGTGTTCCAATCTTATGTCAAATTTTTGGAATGCGTCCGTGACCATGTACTCTTATGAATTCTGTATTTGTGCAGCAAGTCATTTAACACCATTGCTCTGATTGTGGAGCGAAAAATGACTGTTATGTTGCTTGACAACCGTAGCCTACTCTTTACAAACTGCAATAAACCAAACAAGCTAGAATTGTTTATTCTGATTATTATTAATAATTACAGGAGCAGGGAATATTTAATATAATATATCAAATTATAAATTAGCATTTATTTTAACTTGTTACAAAATTGAGTAGCTGTGTTTTTTTTTTCTCTCTCTCTTTAAGTCAAAGTGAACTTTATTTTCATCTCAGCCATATACAAGTATACAGAGAGTTAAAATGATGAATATAATAATATAATACTTTACTTTGGAGTATTATATTAAAAGCATCAGTAATAAACAAAATAAATATATATAGTTTGTGCAGTCATACTCAAACCAAATTAATCGTACTAATAATGAAAGGTAACAAGTACGTAATAATAATAATTGTTATGGTAATAATAGTTGTTATCACACACATAGTCTTGTAACTTGGGATGTGTTGGAATAGTACTTGTGACTTGCTTCCAGCTTGGTTTTCATTATGCAAACTTTATTCACAGTGAGGGTGATGAATTGCACTATTGGCTACTTTTGTAGCTTGAAATAGCTTTGCTATATTTCAACATTCAATTAATCTGGTTGAGAAACAGAAAACAGCAGCCAGGGAGAGGCGCTCGACTGCTGAGCCATTCATTCTCACATCCTTACACCTTTGTTTTGTCTTCCTGACCTTCCTGGACTTCCTGAACTCAGGGTGCCTAAAGTTCATGAATATTTTCAAACAATTAAATGTGCTGTAAAGTATGGAAAGAATGAAGTGTGTGTGCGCTGGGGGAGCAGTGTGTGTGTGCACGGGGACAGCAGTGTGTGGGTGTGTGTGTAGGGGAGCAGTGTGTGTCTGTGCGGGTGGAGCAGTGTGTGGGTGTGTGTAGAGACGAGCAGTGTGTGTGTGTGCGGGGGCAGCAGTGTGTGTGTGTGGGGGAGAGCAGTGTGTGTGTGTGTGTGTGTGTAGGGGACCAGTGTGTGTGTATGTGTGCAGGGCAGCTGTGTGTGGGAGAGCAGTGTGTGTGTAGTGGGGAGCAGTGTGTGTGTGGTGGGGAGCAGTGTGTGTGTAGGGGAGGTGTGTGTGTGTGTGTGTGTGTGTGTGTGTGTAGGGGGGGCAGTGTGTGTGTGTGTGTGTGTGTGTGTGTGTGTGTGTGTGTGTGTGTGTGTGTGTACACATAGGGGGGGGTGTGTGTGT
>JBBJLS010071918.1:0-10746 GCA_037577275.1 Bryconaethiops microstoma
AACTCTATGTTCTGTTTTTGAGGCAATTGTGGAATTAAAGAAACTTATCTACTACCAGTGGAGTCCTGCACGTGTGTCCCCATACACCCCCATGTGACAATAAAATCAGGTTAAAAGGCATCAAATTAATTAATGTGCCAGGAAATACAGGGTAATATTCACTTAATCCTGCTTTTATCTTCTTTTGGTACTCTCAGTAGTAGAAGATTGCATTAGCACATTAAAAGTAAGTTTACTTTATTACATAAACTTTAAACCATGCATTTCAGCTCTGTTATGAAACTAATAGTGAATAATAGAAGCCATTATAATGAAATACTTCATTATCGACTGTCACCCACTGGGCCGGATAAGTGGCAGTCATTGATTTTGTGCTGTCTCTGTGCCCACACTGAGGGTTTTTGGCCAAATTAAATCATGAGTATGAAAGCCCTAATTCTGAATACATCGTTTGCAGGTCTGAACAGTTCATCACTGGGCATATTGGGCATCTGGATCCCTTTATTAGCCAAAGCAGACTTTTATGAAGCTGCTTGTCTCACTGTGGATAATAAGCCTACAGCTACAGCTGTCCAGTAATCTGGATTATAAAGCATGAGTAATCAGAGTATGTTACTTTTGTAAATATGTCTAATCAGATTACAGTTACTCTTCATGGACTGCTATTATGAAATATTATATTATTGATCAAGCAACGTCAATAAATCTGTACATATTTACTGAGTGTGCCCGTACAGTTGACAATTACAGATTTTGTTACAAAAGTACTTAAGATACCATTATAAATTTAAAAAAAAAATAGAACTTAAATTGTATTTCTTGTTTTGTTATTTTCTTGTTTTGTTAGGTAAATAATGTTAAGTACACCATACAGGTTTGGTGAAAAATAACTACAAGAGTTTGTATATATGTTTATAGCTACACATTTCATGTAAACAAAAAATACATGAATGACATGTATGTGGTTACTCATTTAATCTTCAAAATAATTAATTAATTGAATGATTAATGTATTCGTATTAATTTAAAAATCATTTTCACATGATTTTTGCCCAATCCAACCTTCAGGGTTTATAACTTCAGTGTGACTTCTTATAACTTCAGTGTGACTGGGTTAAACTGCTGTGGGCTGAACAGGTATACTGTATGTATGAAAATGTTTTTGTGACACAAATCATTTATTCAAAATGAGCTGTTTTTCTGTTTAGTATCCATGTATGGACTGGACCGTGAATGGGTCAGTAAAAAGACTTACTACAAATTAAAAATATGCTTTTCCATTAAATGGGCTCTTCAGGTTGTCCACCCATCTCCTGAACCAGGCTGGGAGAGAAAAGCTCAGACTTTGCAGACCCTCGTCTCCTGATAGGTGCTAACAGGCTGTCATCAGCACCACTTTCTCAACTCCCGGTTAGATTAAATCATAAATTAATTGCTCGTGCCTGTCGTCCTCAAGACAGCTGATGCTAATTGGCTGAGACAAAACGTAAGACATTTCTGACATGGTCTCGGGATTGCTGAGGGTTTCTGGAATACGTACCATGTAAAAAAGAAAAACCTCACTACAAATTAAAATTTTATACAGGTTTTTCTGCGGGTGCAGGTCCAGAGGTGCTGACAGTCTGTAATGTTTTAATACGAATGTGCTGCAGATCGATAATGTTATTATTTCCTCGTGTTCCTGCAGGATTATTAACATTCGGGTCAGAGTGACGCGTGTGACAAATATAACCTCTCTGCGTGGCAGATAAAACGTCATTAGCATATGCCGCTGCCTGAAACTTTTAGCGTGATAATGAGAATCCACGGCCTGATAAGATGAAAATGCCGCATGTAATCCAGAGCAGTGTCAGAGAAGACTCATCAGCCTTCAGACGGCAACCTTTATGAAGGAGGACTGAAGATGCAGACAGAAAATGCATCACGATCAAGTACATTAATGTTGGGAATTCAAAATATTCACTCAAAATATATATATTAGAGGTGTTAAATTAATGCGTTAATTTAGATCAATTAATCATGGAAAAAATTATGCGTTAAATGCTGATTAATCATACCATGTGACTTTAACCTGGTCCTGTGGACTTCACTGACTTCAAGGGAGCATTTTTCGACAGGGTAGCATGAATCGTCAGAACACCGTATGTCACGGAAGCATTTCTCATGGTTAGAACCGGATTGTATAAACTGGCTCTGTGCACCTCTAAAGATCTATCTATCTATCTAGACTCTTTGCATTTGAATAAAATTTTTCTCTGATTATGCATATTATTTGCCTATTTCTCATCATCAGAGCTAAACTGACTGTATAAACTGTATAAGTTTCAAGATTTTTCAACAGGGTAGCATGAATTGATAGCTTGCTTATAAAATATATTTTTAAATACATATATTTTTCTCTGATTATGCATATTGTTTGCCTATTTCTCAGCATTACCAGTGTTATAACCTGTATGAACTGTATTATTATTTTTCAACAAGGCGGCATAATTTGTCAGAATACCTGTACGTGTATGTACATCGTCTTAAACTGCACCTTATAGATGGACTTAGTTCTATCAATGTTCTTGCTGAAGCATGTTTTTCCCTCAGCATATTAGATCATATTTTTTATTGCTGTGACCAATACTGCACATTAACAGTGTAAACAGTTATAAATACGATAAAAGTCTGTAATGTAGATTATTCAATCACTCATATACCAAAATTAATTTAAAATGTAAAATGTTTTTACAGCAAAAATGTGTGTGATTCATTTAGATTAATTAATCAGAGAGCTTGTAATTAATTAGATTATTTTTTTAATTGTGTGACACCCCTAATATATATGTATATATATATATATATAATGTGTGTGTGTATGTATGTATCAGCCAATACTGATTTCAATCTGATGACATCTTTTTTCCGTCTCTTCAACACCTAAGCTGTTAATAACACATCTGTCCTGGTGCTCTTTGAATCCAAAACATCTCTGTACTTCCTCTAGGGGACGCTATGTAAGTTATAAAATAGTTTCTTCATATACTTCTGCACACATGTCTGAATCTCCAGTGTCTCTTTGTTAGACATGTTTTACACTGTTTGTGCATTAGTCTGTATTTTAAGTGCACTGTGTAGGGAGCAGAGAGCCAGTTGGGATGCAGCCTTTATGTCCATCCAGTGATTTTGGACCGTGCCAGACAGATACAGATACTGAGTATCACATCGGCACACCCCTAATACACAAGAATATACAGGTATTGTGGGGGTTCCTGGTGTGCAGTAGTCAGCACTACCAAATGTGGTACCAAAACTTGTGAACCATTGTCAGGCTTATGGGTGCACAAAATCCACTGGAATCATATGCCTCCAGCTTTATCGATACCAGTCTGTTTTTCTGTCACAACATCAAACTCTGCTAGCAACTTTCAACTAGAAGAGGTCATGGTGAAGAAGGTGCTCCAAAGCATGGCTGTGTTTCACGAAGTTACAACAGTGCTATAAAACTTCAGGAAAGGGAAGAAATATCAGCATTATGTTGACAGAGCATGGGCAGTGTAAATCAGTAGATCAACGGAAGGCACAGAAGTGTGGATTGGGAGTCTCTTGCCACTGAGCAACATCAGCAGACTGAACAGAAAATCACAGACTTACACAGTCCAAAAACAAAGACCCCAATGTCACTCATCTTTCAGCAAAAACCCCGAACAGCAACTTTACGGCACTCATGGACTGTGTTGCCTGGTCAAGTTTGTAACCTTTTTGTCCTAGTCTACATCCTGGCCATGAGCTTTTCCAATCCTTACGTGTGTGTCTAAAAACTACAAATAAGTAGCTTCAGCCTTGCTCAAGTCAGGCCTCAAAGTAATGCACTTTACATGGAGGAGGATTTGTTGTTTCTCTGGTCCTGAGCAAGGTTATGTACAGTGGCCCCAGCTGGTTCAAAAGGCATTCCGTTTTAATGCAAAATACATTATTTACCTTGTCAACCTTCCCAATGCAGTCTGAACTGAACCATTCTGGTTCTACCTCAGAAAAAGCATCTGCTATGTCTGGTCAGAAATGTTGGCTGACCAGTACTGCAAAGTCTGAGGCTGTAAGATGGAAACGTTCCACCTCATCTGGAGTTCCTGCTGCAACAGTAGTAACCTCAGAGTAGATCCCCAACTGTTTCAGGGTCATTTCAGTGCTGTTAATGTAGCTGTTAATGTAGTTAATGTAGCTATTTATTTGTTTATTGTAGCCAATAGGAAGCCCCTCTAACCTCTGGAGCCCCATAAAGGTCACAACTATGTACTGACCAGAGCATTGATTTGGACTCACTCTATTTCATCATTCAGTAACTTTCTAAAGAAGCTCATATGAATCAAATCACTGCAAGGCCGGATACTTTTACACCTCTGCACAGTGGGGAAAGCAATCATGTCCCAGTGACACACAGGGACTATATGTGGCAGTGTGAAAGGTTGATGAACACACACACTCTGGCCATGCTGTTGATGAACACACTCTCAGGCCCCTGCAGGCCCTCCAGCTCAGCCTTGTGACAGGGCCTGCTGTGACCGGGGGCATGTCCCATCGATTATTTGCTGAAAGCTCGCTGACCCGCACTAAGGGAGGGTCAAATACGAATGCAGGCTTTATGTTCACCTGCATTACACGAAGACATAGGCAGCTGCCACTTTTATACACATGTAGTGTACTGTACATTGACCAGCCACTATAAAACCAAACCCCTAATTTTACCCCTTAAAATGACCTTAATTTTTACCTTAACTTCCCATAGAGGAACTGAAGGAAAATTAAGTGAAAATGTGCACAGATTAAGGCTGATTAAGGGGTAAAACTACTGAATTTTCCCCTTACTTTTTCAAATTTGCACCTTAAATAATGGAACCTACTCAATTAACTCATTAAATACAAGATTAAGGGGTTTCACACTCATACCTTAAATCTAAATTTAAGGTAAAATTAAGGGGTCAGTTTCACAAATTAACGGCCACTTAATTCAAATGAAGCAGTTTGGTGTATTTTCAGGGGTAAATTAAAGTAGGGTTAGGCACATTTTAATTACAATGTGTTTCAAAGTGAGCTGTGGGACAATAATGGTTTTCTTTCATTGGAATGTTTACACTACATGCTGAACTATAGAGATAGGTCTAGGCCTGATATGGTAACCTATCATTTTAATGAGTACATGTTAACATAAACGCATTATTTTAACTAAATGCTACTTAATATTTACTACTATATTCTCTTGTCACCCCTGACCAGATGTACTGAGCCCAAATTGGATGAGCTTGACATATGACATATGAACACCACTCTCTCTTCGTCACTGAGCTTTCACTTTTCATGGCATATAGCTATAAAGACCCGATTTAACTACATGCGCCTCGAGTACCATGATTATATCTGGAGCCAAAATACAGGTGTGAACACATGAAATTTAAATCTGATCTGTCAAACCACTTCAGGAGGTCTGAGATACATTTAAGTCACATGTCACAGCAGTGCAAACACATCTGTCTTTCTGAGACACATTTCGCACCCATGACACCTCCCAGTTCTGTCACAGCACCACCCGGCTGTTCTGTTTATAGAAGAGAGCTCCCTCCAGACCTCCGACACTTAATGCAGCATCACTGCTCTTTCAGTTCATCTCCTGACATGAGTGTGAATTTAATCTTGCATCCCACTCTAGACCAGCCATTTGGCGCCAATAAAGCTCCACTATGGTTAAACTTCACCTTCGCTTTGTCGTTTTTCACCGTCTCACTACAACACACAGTGTTTTAACACACGCAGTTCATGACGCCAATGACACTGAACAGCCGCTTCTTGTAAACACTGACTGTATTGTTGCAAAACTGGGCTTTTTTAAAATGGAGTAAAAAAATCAAGGAGCGGTGCATCCGATTGGTTGATGTACACAAGCTGAGTAGCATATTATTCACGACATGATAATACGACATAAGACTCCACATAATACACAATACGGCCACACTCACCAAATTAATTATGTATTAATGCATTGGTTTTGAAAAATTATGCTAAATTATGTTACTCAGTGAACTTAGCCTATTGTTAAGGTATATGGCTTTAATAAGGAATTGCTTGTTAATTTATTACATTACTAAAACAAAAATATTATAACAATGCATTGTATGATAATATAATGGAAGGAAATTATATTAAAGCAATAAGCTACTCGATGGTATGCACTGATTCAGAATCAGAAGCAGAAAATGTTATTGATCCTAAACAAAATTGCTTAAATTGATTTAGTCTAATAAATAAAAATAAGTTTTCCAAACTCATGATGCCCCCAGGGGCACGGGCGTGTCCTGAGTGACTGATCCTATAACTTAAAGCAAGAAACAGCCCCTCTGAAATGCTAAACTGGATATATATTATAATTAAAAGCATGCATTTAAATTATTTTCTGTTCGGATTATAAGGAACATGTAGGTTTGGGCCGCCCAAATGAGGCCCGAACACAACCCGGGTCAAGCGTGTCCTGTAATAACGCTGTGCTGAATGTTTACACATCTCTTGCTTAATTAAAAATTCCTCTCAGCGTGTACAATCTGAGAATTGCTTATTGTAGCGATTAATATTAGGCTTTATGGTGCACGTAACAGTACAGTGACTTCATTATGCTGCTGGGTGTTGTTTACATGCTTTAAAAAGGTCCCAAGACCTCCGTGGGGTAAAACCCTCATACATAAACCTCTCATTTGCAAAACCATTCTTGCCTGCACAGTTTATCCAGCCTCAGAGAACACACAAGCATGACACTCCTGACATGCAATTTGACATTGTGTATTATCTCCTGAGCTCAATTTCTATCACAAAATCAATCACATGCAGTCATAAAATGCAGTCCTAACCACAGAGGCATAGAACGAGGAGCCGGAGACTTTTAGTTTAATTAAATCACCGATGCAATGAAAAAGTGTGAAAAAAAACATGGCCAAAAAAGCCATGACTGTACTGACTATAAGAATTTTATTCAATTAGTCTAAATCATGGGGGATTTCTGACTGGACCTGCTGAGCCTGATCATACACTTCTCAGACAGGTCATTTGCACAATGGCTGTAGGTTGGTCTACGGAGTTCCCCGTGACTCAAGTAATGACTAAAGTTTTTCAAGAGTTTCAGAACAGCTGACACTAGTTATTTTACCAGGAGCCGGATGTACTAGCCGATTGTAAGCAGAATGGATTACCAAACCACTGGTACAAGTAAACCAGGGGCCTCTGACTGCCTGGGGTCATGAAGCCTAGGGGTAGCCTAAAATACTAGGCACCATCCAGAGAGAAAATAAACTGATAAGTGGAGAAATTTGTCACGTGATGGAGAGAGACGAGAATGTACCTTGCCGATAAGTGTGGTCGTGTCGTGTGAAGGATGAGCCCAAGCGCGGAAAGAAGCGAGAGGGCTGGATAGATCACACAGTTTATTCTGCAAACGCTCTACAAAAGAGTTGAGATTCCCACTGGAACCCGTGTTCACAAACATGCACTGAGAAGGATAAAGAGTACTCACGGTAAGTAGATTTAACATCGGTCGGACCGGGTAGAAGACTCAGTGACTGAGCGAGGAGGAACTACTCACATCCTGTTTATATATCCTGTGATGCGCTCATTTCCGGTGCCCTGTGCACATCACGTGCCTTGTGCATGTGACAGTACCCCCCCTCCAGGTCTGTCTCCCAACGGACCAGGCAGAGAGGACACCCGACAACGGTAGTCCTGTATCAGAGTGGGATCCAGGATAAACCGACCGAGAACCCAAGACTGTTCTTCCGGGCCGTAGCCTTCCCAATCCACCAGGTACTGGGTGCCATGACCACGGCGTCTCGAGTCGAGGATTCACCAGACAGTGTAGGCAGGACCACCGTCAATGATCCGTGGTGGAGGAGGGTCAGGGGTAGCAGGAACCAGAGGGGACGTGACGAAGGGCTTGAGTTATGAGGAGTGGAAGACAGGGTGAACACGGAGGGAGGCAGGCAGCTGGAGCCGGAAGGTGACAGGGTTAATCCGGTGGGTGATGTGGTAGGGACCAATGAAACGTGGTGAAAGCTTCTAGGATTCAGTGTGCAGGTTGAAGTTGCGAGTGGAGAGCCAAACCCTGTCACCAACGTGGAACAACCGTCCCGGAGGGTGTCGGCAGCGATGTTGGCGGATGTAAAGTTGGTTAGCCTTGATGATGCCTCTTCTAGCTTGCTCCCAGAGCCGCTGACACCTGTGGACCAACTGTTGGGCCAATGGTACATCAACCTCCGGTTCCTGGTGCTCGAACATCGGAGGTTGGTTACCATAACATACCTCAAATTGACTGAGACCGGTGGCAGAAGATGTTAGCAGGTTATGGGAGAGCTCAGGCCAAATGAGGTAATCAGCCCAGGAGCACTGTCGGTCAGCGACAAAGCACCTTAGGAAGCACTCCAGTTGTTGGTTGGTCCGCTCCGTCTGACCGTTAGTCTGGGGGTGGTAGCCCGATGACAAACTGCACTCGATCAGATGGCAGAAGGCCTTCCAGAACTTGGCTGTGAACTGGGGCCCTCTGTCCGAGACAATGTCCTTGGGAAACCCATGCAAGCGGACTACGTGTTTGAGTATGAGCTCTGCGGTGGTCTTAGCCGAGGGGAGTCCGTTGAGTGCCACCAGGTGCACGGCCTTGGAGAATCGATCGACGATGGTCAAGATGGTATTTCTCCCTTTACTCTCCGGCAGCCCAGTGATGAAGTGCAGTGCGATGTGCGACTATGGACGATTGGGAATTGGTAGAGGGTGTAGGTCCCCCTGACAGGGTCAATTAGGGGTCCTGGTCCGGGCGCATGCCGCACAAGCCTGGACGTAACTCCTGACATCCTCGGTCATCTTAGGCCACCAGAAGGCTCCAAGGGGCTCGGAGGGGGCTCCAAGGTCTGCCCCTGGCAGACACGATCTTCCAACTCCCACCGGAGGGGCGAAACAATGATCTCAGATGGAATCACAGATGCGGGGTCCGACCGGGAGCTCTCCTTTTGATGTTGGCGGGAGAGGGCATCGGCCTTGGTGTTTTGCAATCCCTGAGATGTTGAAGTTAAACTGTTCAAAGAACAGTGCCCACCGCTCCTGTCGAGGGTTCAATTGTTTCGCCTGCTGGATGCCTATTAGATTTTGATGGTCAGTCCAGACAACAAATGGGTCACCACCGCCCTGGAGCCAGTGACGCCATTCCTCCAGAGCCCACTTGATGGCCAACAACTCATGGTCCCCTACCCCGTATCGTTGCTGAGTGGGTGTAAACTTTCTGGATAAGAAACTACACAGGTGTAGTTTCTGATCTGGACCTCGCTGGGAGAGAACGGCTCCTACGCCCACATTGGAGGCATCCACTTCCACAAAGAATGGCTTGGCAATGTCCGGGTGGATGAGGATGGGTGCTGAGGTGAAGGCTTGACATAGTTCGTGGAAGGCTTGAGTGGCAGCAGGTGTGAGTTGAAAGGGTGACTTGGAGGGCTTGGTGAGAGCAGTAAGAGGCGCCGCGACTGAACTGAAGCCTCAAATGAAGTGCCGATAGAAATGAGCAAACCCCAAAAAGTGTTGGATCTGTTTAAGCGAAGTGGGTAGAGGCCAATTTCACACAGCATCCAACTTCTGAGGGTCCATGGCCACCCCCTGAGGTGAAATGACAAACCCCAGAAAGGTGTTGGAGCGCTGGTGGAAAGCGCATTTCTCCAACTTGCAGAACAGTCGGTGGGCCAGCATCCTCTTTAGAACTGCTCCGACATGCTGGATATGTTCCTGTTCGGTCTTCGAATAGATGAGGATGTCATCTAAATAAGCGAAGACCCATCGACCCAGCATGTCGCAGAGGACGTCGTTGATAAGCTGTTGAAAGGCTGCTGGACTGTTGCACAAGCCGAAAGGCATAACCAGCGTTTCATAATGGCTGGTGGGAGTGATGAAGGCCGTCTTCCACTCGTCGCCCTCTCTGATACGGACAAGATTGTAAGCATTCCGGAGATCCAATTTGGTGAATATGGATGCACCAGAGAGGGCGTCCAAGGCGGTGTTGGTCAGGGGGAGTGGATGATGGTTCTTCACGGTGATCTTGTTTAGACCCCGGTAGTCGACGCAGGGTCGTAGACCTCCATCTTTCTTCTTCACAAAGAAGAACACCACAGCCGCTGGAGATGACGATGGATGGATCGTTCCGTGACGCAGGCCCTCTGAGACGTATTCCTCCATCGCCTTCTGTTCATTTCGGGTGAGGGAGTAGAGGTGGCCGCAGGGTGGCACTGTCCCTGGAAAAAGGTAAATTTTCAGGTCGTATGGGCGATGAGGTGGAAGTCGACGACGGCTGAAGACCTCCTTCAGAACTTGGTAGCAGGTGGGGACGGTGCCAGCGTCGACGTCTGGGTCTTCGGACTCCCCTGAACACGTCCCAGCCAGCGCCGTGAGACAAAGCTCCTGACAGGTCAGACGCCATTGGAGAATCTTCTGCTGGGACCAGGAGATGATGGGGTCGTGTGACAGCAACCACGGGTAACCTAAGATGACAGGAGGAGAGGTGAAGTGAGTGACGAGGAATTGAATGGTTTCATTATGGTTACCGATAGTGAGTTGAATGGGAGCCGTTCGAAGGGTGATGGGGTTATGTTGAAGGGGTTGACCATCAACAGCGGTGCTCGTGATCGGCTGGGATAACGCCTCGTAGTTTACACCCAGCTGGTCAGCATAAGATTGGTCAATGAAGTTGCCAGCAGC
>JBBJLS010071919.1:0-10746 GCA_037577275.1 Bryconaethiops microstoma
TCTATCTATCTATCTATCTATCTATCTATCCATCCATCCATCCATCCATCCATCCATCCATCCATCCATCCATCCATTAACTATACTTTGGTAGAATTACTTGTTTTCTGCATGACCGACTTTCTCATGAAACTCAGTTCATGAACAGATATCCTGACATGTTTCTGTAGAATTCACTGTTACATCACTGATGGCATCTTGGCCCAGAGGCAGCAAAACAAGCCCAAACAATGACACTACCACTACCATGTTTCTCAAACTGGATGAAGTTCTTATGCAGGAATGCAGTGTTTTTTCTTTTTCAAACATAAAGCTTCTAACCAAAAATTCTATTTTCGTCTTATCTATCCACAAAACATTTTTACAATAGCTTTTCATTTTACATCAGCTATGTTGGTGCTTGCCCTTGGAGTGATTGTTGTTTGTCTGCCACTACTGGGGAGGATTATGTTGGTCCTAAATTTCTTTCATTTGCATACAGTATGTCTGACTGTAGATTGGTGGAGCCCAAATGTTTTCCAGTGATAAACATACACATCTTTTTTTCTGAGGTCCTCTATCAGTCAGTCTGTCATATCTAGACGGATGGATGGATGGACAGAGAGACCGACAGTCACACAGATAGGATGCACACATATACAATCTATGTGCAAAAAAGACTCTTTAAAGAAGTGTCCAATGAAGCAACAGTGGCTCTCTTCTGGCATCAAATTCTTCTTTTTGGTGCGGTCAGTCATGGAGAAATCATATATATTAATACAGGTACATGACTATGTTTACACCTCATTAAATTGAACGTGGTGCTGAAACCACTAACATTCCCCAAAATATCATTAACTGAGAGCATAAATCCACCTCTTGCAGTGGAAAGAAAAATTCAATGCATGGAAGCAGAGACTGAGCTAGAATATGATCAAAAAGAGCAGTGCATTATGTTGATCTGAGAAGTGTGTTTTTTATGATTCCCAAAATGAACCTTGAATTGAATAATCATCAACTATTATTATGAATGAGTAGATGGCACTGTTAAATCATAAATGCATCATTCCAACATGAGATGTTCAGAAAGTGAACTATTTCCTCAAAGGGTTAAGCACTTTGGCACTTCCCCAGGCTGCAGCTATCTTTGTCTCTTTTCTCTTCAGCTTGGCCGACAGTGTGAGCTGGCATATTTAATTTACACTTGTCTGAGTGTGCTGAGAGGGCCTTGTCTGCTAATGCATTTAGCGTATGCAAAGGTGTTTTGTTGATCTTAATTGTGTAAAGGGAACTGTGACCATTAGTGTGCTCTAATCACCCCATAATGAAACCTCATGCATTTTAGATGTGCCTCCACCTGTATGAAGAGGCTTTATAGGATTCACACAGTTTTTATTTAGTCTAATAATAATGATTTAATTTTTAGCTATTGTGATAGACACCTGTCTAGGGTGTTTACCTGCCTTTCACCATATGCATGCTGGGATAGGCTCCAGCTCCTCAAGACCCTGGATAAAGATAAGAAGCTCAGAAAATGTATGGATAAATGACTGAGTATAAGTTTGAGCAGCTGAAGATTATTATTATTATTATTATTATTATAATTATTATAAGTAGTAGCAGTAGTAGTAGTAGTATTTATGGTCATAGTAGTTTTTTAAAAATTGGTCTAATTTGTATTTATTTTTACATTTTTTAAAGCTTTTAAATCTGACACAGTTCTCATTTTTGTAACTCCTCTTCATTCAATCTGCAGTCTTCAGTACAGTTTTTTTTTTTTTTTTTAAAGGTTAATCTCTTTGTACAAAACAGTGAAAGCACAAGGCTGCAGGTTGGTGTTCTGAGAGGCTCGGCTGTTCAGATGAGACCTCTGCTCGAGCCTGACAGGGAGTGCGGTTTTATAATCGTCATTCAGACGTGCACGCCAAAACACAGAGAGCGGTTACTAATTGGCTAATCAGATTCAAGGTTATAGTCCTTTTCTTCTCCTGTTTCAGAAATACTGTTTGAATGGATAATGAAGATTAATGAGCTGTTATTTATTTATTTATTTATTTTCTAGCAGCATTTGACAATCGCACAACAAAATGTTAATGAGGAGAGAAGGACGAAGAGAGAGATAGAACAAAAGCAAGACAGTGAGAGAGAGGAAGAGAGAAAGAGAGAGAGATAACTACAACTTCGATGGTAGTATAGGAGATGCCAATTCAGTAGCGGTATAGGGGATATAAGGAAGAGTAGTGACATTTGGAGAGTAAGGTAAATAAGGGCAGATGCGACTAGTAACCCCCCCAACCCCCTACTGGCCACCTGCCCGCCAGCCGTCCCCAGCTCCTCAACTTCCAACATCGGACAGCCATCAGGGTGAGATATTAGCCATGGGTGAAGCTGCTGCTTTTAGCATCCTGATACACACACACACACACACACACACACACACACACGCACACACATTCTGCACTTGCTGGCTCTGTAAGGTTCTATAACCTATTCACACCACTCGGGGGGAGACACAGCCCATGTAAAAGAACTGCCCTTTGTGTGTGTCCACATGTGTGTGAGTGAGTTAGGATTTTATAAAAAGTGAAACCCATATCCATACACCTGTGATGTGGCATGTCACTGATACACGCTGCCAGATTTCACTAGGGCTTGTTTCTTGACTTCCATGCTTCTTCTTGTATAAACCCTGCTAAATGTTTTAATTAAAAATTTTGTTCTAAAAAGGCAAATTTGCTTCCTGCTTTGTACACTATCAAATTTAAACACACAATTCACTTTAAATAAGTCAATCAGAAACGTATTGCTTTTTCTAAGCAAATACATAAATTAGTTACTGTCACATGCACCAGCCATGTGACGTCCCAAGGGAGTGGGAAATGAATCACAGCAGGGTATATAAACAGGAAGTTGGCACTAAGCCAGCACTCAGTCATTGGGTCCCAACCTGGCTAGAAGCCACGTTTCAACTCAGCAGTGCCGTGAGTACTTTCAGCCCCCAAACCCTCTCCCAAAGTCTATATACCCCTCCGTGTGCTTGTGTGAACGCTGATTCCTAGTGGGAATCTTCACTCCCTGGCTGGAGCGTTCACAGAACAAACAGCGTGAGCTCGCCAGCCCCTTCGTGCCAATCCACAACTGGGCTCTTCCCTCACACAACACTGGATGACCTGCCAGTCCAATTCGTGTCTACTCCGTGACAGAATGGAATCACTCAGTCATTCTGTCAGTAGAGAAGGAGGCGGAAGGGTGCCGGAGGTCGGTTGGTTAGAGGTCTTCGCCCTGGCACACACTGCGCATGCCTGGACATACTGTTTGGTGTCAGCGGCCACTGAGGGCCACCAAAAGGCCCGTTGCAGGAGTTTCTGAGTCCGGGACACTCCGGGGTGGCCGGTGAGGGCGGAGGAGTGGGCCCACTGGAGGGCTTCGGATTGCAGGGCCGCGGGAACATACAGGCGTCCCGGCGGAGTGTTCGCTGGTGGTGGATCCAAGGCGTGCCCCTGGTGGAAGTGATCTTTCAACCCCCACCGGAGCGGAGCCAGGATGAGTCAAGGCGGGAGGACAGGCACGGGGTCCGTCCGGGGGCTCTCTACTTGATGTTGCCATGAGAGTGCATCTGCTTTGGTGTTTTTGGACCCTGGACGTTATGACAGGTGGAAATTAAACTGTTCAAAGAACAGAGCCCACCGCGCTTGCCGAGGGTTTAGTTGTTTGGCCTGCTGAATGGTGACCAGGTTCTGGTGGTCGGTCCAGACGGTGAACGGGTCACTGCCGCCTTGGAGCCAGTGACACCATTCCTCCAGGGCCCACTTGATGGCCAGTAGCTCGCGGTCCCCTACACCATAGCGCTGCTGGGTGGGGTTGAATTTCCTGGAGAAGAAGCTGCACGGTTGCAGCTTCTGGTATGGACCCCATTGTGCGAGGACGGCGCCTATGCCCACATTTGAGGCATCCACCTCAACAACAAAAGGCTTTGCGGCGTCCGGATGAATGAGAAGGGGGGCAGTGGTGAACAGGGAGCAGGGAGTTCCTCCCCCTACTCACCTGGTCTGGTCATTTCCTGGATGGAGAGGGCAGACAGCATGATGGTGTTCGGGGGAGGCGCAGTAGGCCCAAAGGCCCTCGCGATAGCGTCGCTCTTTCTCCCCAGCGGACAGGGAGGCGTGGCCGATCTGCATGGGCTCCCCGGCTCCGGAGTGGGCATCCAAGGTGGGGAGAGGCCAGGGAGATGGAGCAAAGAAGTCGGGGGTTGTCTTGACTCTGGGGCTCGCGAGCGTCAGGGCACAGTTGGTGGTCTTGGGACCGGTGCTCATCCGGAGGTCCACCCACAGGGCAAGCTGAATCATCCCCTCCAAGGTGTTGGGGAGCTCGCGTACAGCCAGCTTGTCCTTTAGGCGGGGCGAGAGTCCCTCGTAGTAGGCCATCCGGAGTGCTGCTTCACTCCAGGATGTTTGAACTGACAGAGTGCGGAACTCTGTGGTGTAGCGGCTCACCGGAAGGTCGCCCTGCCGCAGGTGATACAGTCGCGAGTCGACCTCTACCTCGCTCTAGGGGTGTTGAAAGGTGGCCCTGAGCTGCTCAGTGAAGATGGGATAAGAGTAGGCAGCGTCGCTGTCCGACTTCAGGACCACCGTTGCTCACTCGGCTGCCTGCCGGGTGAGGAGGGACATCAGAAGCGTGATGCGGCTCCGGTCTGAGGGATAGCAGGAAGGCTGAAACTCAAAGGTTAGTGAGAAACACATCACACTTCCCGTCCACTCCATTCCTTTCTCGGGTAGGGAAACCTTAGGTAAGGTGGAAGAGGGAGGAGGTGGGGTAGAGGGGTGGAAGGGGGGTAGAGGGAGCAGGGGCTTGAACCGCCACCTGGGGCGTAAGTCCCGCGGCAGGGCGGCTCTGCTGGGCCCATCATTCTGTCATGGAGTAGACACGAATTGGACTGACAGGTCGCCCAGTGTTGCATGAGGGAAGAGCCCAGTTGCGGATTAGCATGAAGGGGTTGGCAAGCTCACGTTGTTTGTTCTGAGAACGCTCCAGCCAAGGAGTGAAGATTCCCACCAGGAATCACTGTTCACACATGCACACAGAGGGGTATATAAACTTTGGGAGAGGGTTTGGGGGCTGAAAGTACTCACGGTACCGCTGAGTTGAAACTTGACTTCTAGTCAGGTTGGTACCCAATGACTGAATGCTGGCTTAGTGCCAACTTCCTGTTTATATACCCTGCCGTGAGTCATTTCCCATGCCCCTAGGACGTCGCGTGGCTGGTGCGTGTGACAGTAAAGAACAAACTGGCTTTAATTTTAAGTAATTTAAATTCTCAACCAGTTCTGAAGTTTGAGATCAGAAAGTTATGTTTCTACACTTAAATTTGCTACAAATAGTTGCAAATAGATTTGTTTGCTGAATACTGATTATTGAAGAAATTTAAAATGCCAATTGGTCTAAAAATCACTTTAAATGCTTAAAAATTCAAATTAATGTAATCTTAAAAAGCATTCATGGAAGAATATGTTTTGTGTTACCACTTATTGACCAAACTGATCTTTGAGTTGATATGAACTGAACTGGTTGGGTGTGAGTTCAGAAGTTTGAAGGTGTTTGCCAGTCTAGAGTACACAAATCCTGCTTGTGGTCCAAACACAAACAGACAAAGGAGTCAGGTGCCAGACAAGACAGATGAGCAAATCCAGAATCATATCCCTAACCAGAAACCAGGTCAAATCAGCAAGAACAAATAAAAGAACCAGACAGAGAACAGTATAGAAATCAGTTGCAGCAAAGGAATGAGCAAACTGGTGCGTTTTTATAGATTGTTTTTTTTTTTTTTGTTTTTGTTTTTTTTTTCATTGTTTAGCCAATATTCTCTCAAGGATGCTCAAATCATGACTGGTCCCTTTCCTAGAATGTTACACACACCCCATATGTGAGTCTAGGATGGACTGTGTTTCATAAGGGAACTCATGCTGGGGGTACAGCATCCAGAATCTTGAATATTTATGCTTTTAATTTCTTTGCATTTGCATTGTTATAGTTAATATTGGCTTCCAATATTGGATTTTTTTTACATTTAATTTGTTTAGTGTGAATTTCCTTTATGAAACCAACTGTCCCTCAGGGAGCAATAAAGCACTGAAACAAATAGAATTAAACAGCATCTGCAGATTTCTAGAGGAGTTAACAGCCCGGGGACATCTATCGGACCAGGTACTGCATCCATGACAAGGGACAGGTCGGCTTGCAATTATAATCTATAGGTTAACAGTTTTATTCAGTGGAAAATCTTGAAGGGGTACGCCTGGGTTGAATAGTGGCTGACACACTGAGCTGACAGCCAGGCTTGATTCTTCGTTGGAGTTTGAGTGACTGCTGTGTGTATGACCAAAGAGGTGTCAGTGGATGTCCGGGACAAGATTGTAGGCATGCACAAGGCTGGAGTGGGTTACAAGACCATCTGCAAGAAGCTTGGTGAGAAGGTGACAACTGTTGGTGCAATTATTCGGAAATGGAAGAAGTATAAAATGACCATTAATTGCCCTCAGTCTGGGGCACCATGCAGTATCTTGCCTCATGGGGTGAAGACGATCATGAGAAAGGTGAGGGATCAGCCCAGGACTACACGGGAGGAGCTTGTTAATGATCTAAAGGCAATTGGGACCACAGTCACTAAGAACACCATTGGTAACACACTACATCATAATGGATTGAAATCCTGCAGTGCCCCCTGCTCAAGAAGGCACATGTACAGCCAATCTTAAGTTTGCCAGTGAACACCTAAATGATTCAGTGCTTGATTTTTGGTTGATATTCTGTCTCTCTCCATAAAAATTAAACTACCTCACAAATTAGAGACTGTTCATTTTTTTGTAAATCAGCAAACTTACAAATTCAGCTGGGGATCAAATAATTATTTCCCCCACTGTATATCAGTATATCATTGCAAGCAAGCTTAGAAAAGTGTTACTAACATATTTATGACATCTTAACTGTGCTGAAGAAATAAGGTAAATATTAATTGTAATTGTTAAACAGAAGCCAATTAACAAAAAAAAAAAACATTAATTGGGTAGGGGTCCTCATATGTAAGTTTTTCCCTATATATTCATTTTATTCACTCCTCTGACCATATAGGTGCATGTTGTAGTTTGCCTTTTTTCTGCATCATTTGTCGGCCCCCTCTCATGAAAATCTTTTCACTCTCATGAAAATCTTGATGCACATTTCTTATGCTGGTTCTTCCAGATGTAATTTGGAACTCTACTGTGAGTGACACAAGAGAGGATAGTTCATTTTTACTCAACACTGGCATGTGAGTTTGTGCGGTCTTCCACCTCATGGCTGAGCTGTTGTTGTTCCTAGGTGCCTCCAAAATAATATAACTTTCTTCTGCCACTCTTTGGAGACTGCACAGTTATGTGCTTGATGTTATACAGCTGTTAACAATGGACTGAAACACCTGAACCTAAGAATTAGGAGGGGTGTCAACATACTTTTGGCCATACTGTGTATTTTAGAGTAAAAATTTGAGAAAGGAGACAATTTCTTCCAATGGCACTAGAACACATGCTTGGTTAAAATCCATACTGGCTCCCGTAAGTGTACATTTTTGCTCTGCACTACATATTTCATCTGACACCAACTGATTTGTGAACTTACTGTATGTGCAAATAGGTATCAAGAACAAGAACATTCCTAATGGATAGAAGTCTTCAGAGTAGATTCTGGCCATTTTTCATCTTCCTCTTCTGTTACTGACAATACAGCTGCATCAGTGCCAGTCTCAAGCACTTGGGCTACTGTTATGATCTCCACTCTACTATTCTCTCTGTTTGAAATATTGACACCCACTGGGAGCACCAGTGTATCTCTTCAGAGCATACTAATTCCCTTGGCTAAGACATGGTCAAAAAACTGCCTAACCAGTAAAGTAATACCCCAATATTTTTTTCTGTCTGATCTCTACCTTTTGCATCTGAATTGCACTTCAGATATTGTTAGTGTCTCTAATAAAGGCAGCATGGCAGTTGCTGAATTCAAATAATGATCACTATTTACACCGTACACAGTAAAAATGTTTTGGTGACACTTTACTTGAACCTTGCTTCGTAACATTGACATAATCATGCCACACACGTGTGACAGCAGATGTCACATACTCTTATGAGCTGTCATGACATGTCATAAGATGCCCATTCATTAAACAGTGTCAGCTTACATCAGTTTAGGTCACATGCTGGAACAAGGTAATTACATCAAACATGGTAAGGTCTGTTATGACAGATGGCAATGGTAACCGCACTATGTCAATGTTATGAAGAAGGTTTCAAAGTGTTAATGCTTCAATTACAAATCTGGTTTTGCTTTTTGTGGCTACTGTGAAAAGAGATCAAGCTAATTCAGAACTAAGAGGTGACTTGTGACAACACTCAAATAATTTATTTTTATTTTTATTTGATTACGAGCAATAGGGCAGAAACAGCTCCAGCACTTATTTTCTAATCATGGTGAATGAGTCAGACATGGAGAAGGAGGCATATGGGTTGTGAAACTGGGTGTTAATGGTGATTGGGCGGCTGATGATAAAAATGGTGCTGTTCGAACAAAATGGGGGACAGGGACAGGGTGGGGGGTTGGGTTGTTTTGAGTGCCTGAGTCACTGAACTCCAGTGAGTCAGTGTTTGCAAACTGTAGGCATAGCATTCTGATTATGTAGGTCCATTTTTTTTGCAGTGGACATCACACAGTCAATGGTGTGTTGATTTATTTAATAATCTCTGCTTACCTGGCAAAACCTGCTTGATCTAAGGCACATTCAACAGTCTGTAGACTAATATACACCAAACAATTATCTTTTCATAATTATATTACAATGCCATGTAAAGCTAATTATCTGAGCGGTAAGGCTGTAGTTAACAAAAACTAATAAACAAACAAACACTAACATACAAATAAATACCAATGAGGAAATCAACAACACACTCTGATTTTAGTGAGTGTGGTAAAAAAACATCCACAGTGAAGGCATATTTTTCCAGGGACCATCAAAAACCCATCTAATACCTAGTTTTCCCATGGTGTGAAATACCTTGGAACTTGACACTTGAACTCCTTTTGTCCCCAACTACCCAATTAGTTTTTGTTTTGTCCATACCCAATCCTCAGATGAAGAAAATGTTAATATTTATGTTTTTATAAAAATATATTGCTTTTATAAGAAAAAGGACATATGTTCTTGCGGCATTCATAATGTATTTGAATTATTTTGAAGGCTAATAATGTACAGACTTCATAATACATGTATAAGCATTGAATAATATATTTATAAAATGAAGTATTTATTATTACAAAAAGGGGAAGGTGACATGAAACGCTTTATGAAAAAATTACATTGTACTGACACACTGGGGCCTTAAAATAAGAGAGCACATATTTGCATATTTGCTCTCTTATTTTAAGGCCCCAGTGTGTCAGTACAATGTAATTACTTAACACTTTTGTGAAGCACCATTCCCTTTAAAATAGAATGTAGAAAGTAGAAGCCTATTTAAGAACTTCTGATGCAAAAAGTCTAGTTAATAATTGTCAGGGGGTAATTCTACCATCCACCATTCAGCAGACTAGGAACAATTCCCAGCACAAGCAAGTACACCAAAATTCCTTGGGCAAGACTTCTAATGCTACACTCATCTACAGCAACACGTTTGTAACTGTAAGTTACTTTATCTAACAGCATTTGCCACAGATATAATTGGATCTTGAGTTGCAGATGCAATCTGATGCTCAGTTTTTGGCAGTAGTGGTGGCAATGCTAATGGTAAGACAACATAATAAACAAAATAAACAGTTGTCATTACAACTCTAATTAGCATATGACAACATAAGATCACATAAACTGTAATCCAACATTGTATCCATGTAACAATACTGTTTCATTAATGGACATCATTTGTCATGACAGACCATCTTCAGTGTCATATTCATGACATAGTAATGTTAATGTTATTTAGCAGGGTTCAAGTAAATTAAATTAGTAATTTGCAAACATATGCCAAATTAGCATATATTTTCCTGCTGAGAGTACTTGCAGGGTTAAAAATGTGACAGGAAGCATAACAAAATGGGGAAGCAACTAATTGACTCATGGGGTCAGGCATGAACCTTCCCAGTTTGATTATTGACTTTTCAAATTTGGATCACTAATAGAACCAATATAAACATTAGAAATGCTGAAATACACAAATCTCTCATGCTGCAATTAATTGTTGAGCCCAATAATGTATTAATGAACAGATGAGATAATGAGAAAATTAAGTATGTCCACAGTTGAGTTAATCTCCTGGCTGCCGAGTCTATATGGATTTTTCCTACAAACTTGTGAAGAAACATCACAGGCCTGTAAATGGGCCTCAGAAGTATCTAGGTCCACTGTAGCGCTTTTAATGATAGCAAATGGCCTGAGGGATCAGAGTAAAGATTTAATTCATTGTTTGACTGGGGATACTCTTTGTCATTGATCTTAGATTGTGCATAAATCTTTCAAAAGATTCATTTATTTGTTTATTTAAAGGAGAACACACTATTGCTTGGCTTTACACTTGCAATGATATTAGTATAGACTAATTTGATTGTGATACCTAATATTACTCCTGAAATAATGAAAAGTATTGTAACAGTCCCACTCCACGACCACCAAAGGGCGCCACTGAGGAAGACAGGAGTCAATGTTCTAGCCTGTGGCCCACAGGGGGCATCTCGAGTCATGGGATCAAT
>JBBJLS010071920.1:0-10745 GCA_037577275.1 Bryconaethiops microstoma
CCTTTCCAAATCATGACCAATCAACTGAATTTACCACAGGTGGACTGCAATCAAGTTGTAGAAACTTCTGAAGGATGATCGGTGGAAACAGGATGCACCTGAGCTCACTTTGGCGGGTCATGACAAATGCTGTGAATACTTATGTAAATATTTTGTTTTGTTTTTTATTTTTAATAAATTTGCAAAAATTTCTAACAATCTTTTTTCACTTTGTTATTATGGGGTAGTGTGTGTAGAATTTTGAGGTAAAAGATTAATTTAATCTATTTGGGAATAAGGCTGTAATATAAGATGTTGTGGAAAAAGTGGAGCGCTGTGAATACTTTCCGGATGTACTGTATGTATGTACAGAGTGGTGTATAAATATATGTAAGAACACTGTGGATAAATTGCACATTTTACCCAGTAATATTCCACCCCAAAAACTGCACATGTTGCATCAGAAAATTGCACTCAAGAGAAATATTACACATAAGAGAAACTACCACTTATCAGTCCATGATGTATTGGATGTGTGTATTTGTTTGTTTGTGTGTGCTCAACTGCAAGGTGTTTGTTGTAGAGTCTGACAGCAACTGGAAGTAAAGACCTTCGGAATCTCTACTTCCCACATCAAGGATGCAGAAGCCTGCCACTGAAGGAGCTGCTAAGTGCTGTCAAAGTCTCCTGCATGGGGTAGGAGACGTTATCCAACAGGGATGACAGCTTAGCCACCATTCTCCTGTTAGTCACAGCCTCCACTACATCCAGAGGGCATCCTAGAACTTAGCTGGCCCGCCGGATCAGCCTGATCAGTTTCTTTCTGTCCCCAGCAGAGATGCTGCTGCCCCAGCAGACCACACCGTAAAAAATGGCTGATGCCACCACAGAGTCATAAAAGGTCTTCAGGAGCAGCCCCTGCTCTCCAGTGTAGAGTGGATTTGTGTCATTAGTCCAGTCCAGGTTATCGTTCAGATGAACACCAAGGTATCTGTAGCTTTTCACAGCCTCAATGTCCATGCCCTGGATGTTCAGTGGTTGCAGTGGAGGATGTCTACCACCAGCTCCTTGGTTTAATCTGGAGGTAGTTCTGCTGACACCAGTCCACAAAGTCCCCGGTCAGTTGTCTGTACTCCTTGTCGTCCCCATCAGTGATGAGGCCGACTATTGCAGTCATCGGAGAACTTCTACAGGAAGCAGTTGGTGGAGTAATGAGAGAAGTCTGCAGTGTAGACTGTGAAGAGAAACAGAGCCAGAACTGTTCCCTGCAGGGGCCCCTGTACTGCAGACGATCGTGTCCGACACACAGCCCTAAAATTCTCACATACTGTTGTCGGTTAGTGAGGTAGTCCAGGATCCACGTGGCGAGGTGATGGTCCACTCCTGTGTACTCCAGGTTCTCCCTCAGGATTGTGGGTAGGATGATGCTGAAGACACTTGAGAAATCAAAGAACATGATTCCCACAGTGCTCCCAGCAGTCTCCAGGTGAGAGAGGGAACAATGTAGAAGGTCAATGACAGCATCATCCACCCCAATGCCAGGCCGGTAAGCAAACTGTGGGTCCAGTGGTGAACTCACCAGGGGCCAAAGCTGAGCAAGGACCAACTGCTCCAGCGTCTTAAACAGGTGGAATGTCAAAGACATCGGCCTGTAGCTGTTGAGGTCCTTGGGATGTGTTGTCTGTGGCACTGGTACCGCACAAGAAGTTTTCCAAAGATTCAAGCTCAGGTTGAACATGTGCTCCATCACACCCCTCAGTTCATAAGCACAGGACTTGACAACTCTTGAACTGATGCATCCATATAAAAACTCAAGACATGTGGAGGTTTACTGGGAATCAACAGTGTATTTGTGTTGGGGATGTCACAACACCCTAATGAAGACTAATTACATTCATTTAAGATGCATCTTTTAGCAAAAAAGCAGAATACCAGGAAATAGGTACAGCAGCTTCTTGCCCAGAACCTAGAGGCACACGACTCTGCAGGTAGTGCAGCTGCCCAAAGTATTTCCGTAACGTACTGCAGCCCTCAAAGTCCCTTGTCACATTCACAGCACTCTAAAGAAGAAAAACACAGATTAGCACTTCTAATAGGGCTGCACAGTATATCATGTATTAATATCCATTATGATATTGGTCTCTGCTATACTGATATATACTGCAGAATGCAAATGAGCCCTCTAAATATTCTCACTTAATAATACCTGCCCTCATTAACGTGTTTGAGCCAATTAGGTTGGTAGGTGGGTTGGTAAAAAGAGTTTTCACCAAAAGGTCAACCATTCTTACTTTAATTCTGTGTGTTCTTTTTAAGGCTGTCATGAATCGAATTAATGACTGCTTTGTAGGGGTGTAACGGTACAGAAAGGTCACGGTTCGGTTCACACTATGGTTCTGACATCACAGTTCGGTACGGTTCATGATACAGCAAAGTTAAGCAACAAAAAGTTCTAAAGAATGAGGCTCGGTTTGTTTTTGTTTATTTTAAATAAACAACAGTGTATTAACCAGTAAACACACACTCTTGCTTATATTTCCATGTATGTGTAAGGCAGCAGAATTGTTAGGCCAGTAGGTGGCACTATTGCACCACACTACAAACCAGGTTTATGATTTACTTGCGCTTTTTGGTCCCTCTGTGATTCCGTATTACTTCAATCACGTCTTCTCCGTCGTACCCTGTATTCTCCATACAAAATCATGTACCGAACCGTGACCCCATGTACCGTGACGTTTCGGTACCAATACATGTACCGTTACAGCCCTACTTCTTTGCAATTTGAATGATACACACAAACCTGCAAGTCATTATAAAGTGCTTAGCAGTCTGAGCACTTTCCTCAAGGGGGTGCACTATCATTACTGAAAGGGAGGAAACCAACACCAGCAGGATTTCACTAACACATAAAATAATTTAAATAAATGTTTGTTGTATGACTATTTGATTATTTCTCAAAAATAATCACTAGATTGTTAATACAACAGATACTGATGACCCTAGTTATGTCATAAGAGAACATAAAATTTGCATAGCTTAAAAGTTTCCACTGTTCTAAAATGTGGAATATAGTAAAAATAAAGAAAAGCTATTTTACAGCACTTCTGTATTAGTTTTCCCAGGGAAGGATGTTTAATGTAATTCGACTTATCTGGGATAAAAAACTGATAGTTTCCCCAAATTCCCATTAACATTACACTCCAGGGTTAGTTTTTTATCCACAATCGAACAGTTCAATTCACAAAGATTTCTAATAAAAACATTTTAACGCCATTTTATAACAAGTTGTTCTTATGATAATGTCCACTCACCTGTCGCAGCTGCTCCAGCTTCTTCAGCTGCTCATTGTAACTGTCTGGATCCTCTCCATAGTTCTTCAGTATGAACTAAGCATGGACAAAAAGGATGGGAAAGATAGATATTAGATTTCAGGCTTTCACTTCAGCAAATCCAAGTTGATCAAACTCCAAAGGCTTTCCACAAGATTTTGGAGGGTGTTTGGGAATCTGTGCCCGTTTAAGCAAAAGGGCATTTGTGAGGTTAGTCACTGGTGTTGGATGAGATGGTCTGGACTCTGTACAGACCTCCACATCAAACTAGCCAGTTCATGCCTTTATGGATGTACACAAGAGAACAGTGATGGAAAAAGCCTCCCCAAATTGTTCCCACAAAGTAGGAAACAAATTTTGTAAAATGTCTTTGCACACTGTATCACTGACATTTTCCCTGAAGTGTAAGTGTAAGGTGTCATACGTGAACACACCACAGCACACGATGTGAACAGCACGAAATTGTTCTCTGCATTTAACCCATTCATCATGGACTGATAAGTAGCGGGCACACAGGAACACAGCACCCTGGGAGCAGCGTGTGGGACAGTACCTTGCTCAAGTGTACAGGGACATACACTTGAGCAAGGTACTGACAAAAGTGTGGTGGGTGGAATTGAAACACACTTTTGTCAGATTAAAACGATGCTACACGGGTCAGCAACCCTAAGCACGCCTGCCAAAGTTGGCACACAGACGTATTCTCAATGGCACGCCAGTGATGGTGCGTATCAGTGACAAGGGAACGAGGCATAGTCTGCTAAGTCCCTTTGCACACTCCTGTACAGTAGGTGCCGGTATGCACCAAAGAGATGTTGCCCAGCAATAAATTAAGAAGACGGGAACGAGAGCCACAGATTTCAAAGAGAGCGAACAAGGTGTGTGAGTGACCAAAGTACAGGAACGTGTCAGGTTTTCAATGAATAGACAACACTCAACAGGTAGAATGAAGTGATATTAGACACATTGCATTACACTAAATTAGTCAAGCAAAATTCACTGTCATAACACCAGCATTTTCTAGACTGCCAAATAGGCCTATGACAGACTATGTTTTTAAAAAGTCATTCTCTTTTTGTCATGCAATATTAGGATGCACAAAAGGAAAAGGCAGGGGAAGATAGACTCCTTTTTCAAGCAAACCCAAGTAAGTGAAGTTGACTACCGCAGGTTTGCAATGTGTAACCCCTCATGGGTATCTGCTTTGTGGTTTTCACTCAAACATCGAGGAGACGTGGGACCATGCACCTGTTATATTCACATGGCACAAATGAAATGCATAATGCTAGTATGGGGAAATAAAAAATATTAGCTATCATCAGGGCTGTAGTCTACCCCAGCGTTTCTCAAACTTATTCGTTGTGGGGACCGGTCATGTCAGGCTTTGGGGCTGCAGGGCGCCCTTCATAAATGACCGTCACCAACTGGAACTGGGTCTCAAACATTGTCAGTGCTGCCTGGTATTTACACTTGTCAGATTTAGATGCACCACCTTAGCAGTATAAATAATTGTTAAAATTGTTAATTAAGGCCAAGGGGTATGAAGAATTTCGTCCATTCTGGGTCATTAACAGTACTACGGTTTTATTTCTATACTGTAGGCCAGGCCTAGATGTATATAAATGTAGAAATTCCGGAAGTTATAATTGGTCGTGATTGTACTTATAATTTGGCTTCTCCATCCCAGAACACCCCCACTTTTGGAAAGCTTGATACACCCCTGCAAGTGTACCTAAACGGTCCCACTAACACTCCTGGAAATCAAACCACGGCCCTCTGATTACTCTAACCACTAAGCCACCAGCTACTCCAAAAGGTAGTTTATAGCAGAGGATGGTTTTGATCCACTGACATCTGGGTTATGGGTCCAGGATGCTTCTGCTGCACCACTCTGCTAACCGAATCACCCGAGTGCCTTATCCATTAGGCCACTGAGGCTCAAACCTCGGACCCACCCCCTGAAAACACCCCAAGCCCATTATTCCCCTCCACCAAACTTTACTGTTGGCACTTTGCATTGGAATATTTAGTTTTCTCCCTGGATTTGCCAAACCCAGGTTTCTCCATCAGACTGCAAGATATTGAAGCATGGTTGATCAATCCAAAGAACACGTTTCCGTCGCTCAAGAATCTGGTGGTGGCATGTTTTACCACGTTCCAAACTCTGCTTAGCATTGTGTGTAGTGATCTTAGGCTTGTTTGCACCTGCTCAGTGCAATTTTATGTACTTGGCGGTAGAGGTCTGCGCGGGACTGTTTTTTTAGTCCCGCTCCTGCCCGCTCCCGCGAGGTTTTATTCCGCACCCACCCGCTCCCTCTATATATTCACTCTCTGTTCACCCGCTGCCCGCTTAGAATAATTTTCTTCCCGACCGTTCCCGCTAAATTTTTATCTGTTTCCAGAATCTCACATTTAAACCGAAAGAGAGGTATAACAAAAAGAATTGTAGGTTGTACAACAATTTATTTTATTTTTATTCTTCTTGTCAAGATGCTGTTAATACAGAAAATGTGTTACAGAAAAAAAATGTAGAAAAAATTTACAAAATTGTTGCATATTTATTATTTTTATTCAAAATACAAATGTGACATTTTTTGTCAACACAGAAGCTTAGGAAAAGTGTAGCTGAAAACAAAAAATAACATCTGCCATTTAAAATTATAAGCAAAAGAACAAATTCGTTGGCTTGTAGCCATTACGAAATTAAATCACTTTTAACCTAACAATTTAACGAAAAAATGTCCAGACGTCAATTTCAACGTCTCTCCTACAAACCAAAATATACACATACAATAATAACTAGTAATAAATTCAATGATATTTCAAAATTGTAAGCCATTAATGAAATTAACGAAAACATTTACTTACTTGCAAAATCACCTTTTCCAAAATTTTAAATATCCACGAAGGAAAAGAATGTCACTGACTGACGACAGTTTCAGTTCCGAACGTCTCTCCTCCAAAATCCGACCACAAAGGCTGAAAGCTCTCTCGGAAGGTGCACTCATGGCCGGGATGCAGAGGACATATCTTGCAAGGTTGCTCAGGGCAAGGAACTGGGAACGATGTGAATTCCACCATTGCAAACTTTTTCTTGACTTGGTAGTTCAAGTTTCATGGTCCTGTACTCCTGAATCTGAACATCTAGTGATTTTGATCCACATGATTCTTCATCATCTTCCCAATCCGAAAAGTTATGGAGAACAGTAGGCCTTTTGGCAGGAGTTGGCTCGACATCTTCATCATGTGTATCAAACTTTAAATCTTCGATCATCTCCTTGACTCCCTGTATCACCTCCTGTCGCCCTCTTACATCTAACATTTTCAAACTTTGCAGATTTGGTGTCAGAAATGTTTTATAAAGCATGTGAACTGAATGTAGTCCCTTCACAGTAATTCTTTCAGCCTTGTCACACAAACGGTTGCGATTTCAGAGCACAGGGTCTTTTGTGGCTGATATACAGTGTTCAATTTATCGCACGGACCACAGAAGAACCAGTGAGGCGCTTGGAGCTGTGTTGTCGGGTTCCAAGTCGTCTGTTGCCTCTTTGAAGGGTTCTAGGAATGATACTAGTAACTTAAGCGTGCTGACGCTGATGCGTCCAACCTTGTCATAGTTATTGCTCTCAGTCAGCACAGATGCGATGTCTTCTGTTCCAAAACAGAATTTAGCATATCAAAATTAGAATTCCACCGTGTCTCTACAGATCGTTTAAGTGACTTTCTTTAGCTTGCCCTGCTGTCCTGAGTGTTTAAAATATGTGACTAACTTTTTAACATCAGCTAGAAGCCCAGCGATCTCTGCAGACATGTCCATTACGGTAGGACCAAACGCTCTGGACAGAGTCACGTTTAGTATGTGCGCTGTGCACTTCAGCCTTGTGTATCCTCGTAAGGCACTGATCATTTCTGCCCAGTTCTGTCGCATCAATGCCAAATGCTCTGAGATTCTGCATTAGGTGCCTTCGAATGTTTTCACCCATCTTTGAGGCGCTTGGGTCTAGAGGGGCAGCAAAAAGCAGCAAAAACCCTTGAATGTAGCTCAGATTGCTCATTAACGTAATGGATGGTTGCAGACAAAATGGACGTTTTGTTTCTGTCCATATGTCTGCTGTAACTGCGCACCCGAACTTCGATATAGTTGCAGTGATTTCGTCCACAACATGTCTACGCAGACTCTCAGCCCTCATTTCAACATTTCTTGACACCGTCGTTGGGTGTGGTAGTATCTCACTGACATCGAATTTTCCTATTTTTGCTGCTGTGTCGACCAAATGTTGGACGAGCTGTGTGAAGCCTTTTCCGAAGACACTATCATATGTTCGGATGTCTTGGCAAACAAATTCAACACATTTCTCTGTGGTCTCTTTTTTTCAACTGCTCTGGCTACGGCCTAGACTTTTTTTGCTATCTGCATCTATGACACACGAAAAAGACTCCCATACATCAGACTTGCCCGATGTGGGTTTCTTAACAGTAAACTGTCGAAGCTGAACGTCCTTCAAGGGCAGCGCATCCACACTTTGCTCTGCCATCCTCGGTACAGCCCGCTCTGATGATCGTTATGCAAATCCTGCGTGCACAGACCTTGCCAATAAAATGCTTGACGCAGTCCATAACAGTCATGAGCGCAGGCCATACAGGTGCTCGATAAGATTGAGTAAAACGCAGATATGCTGTTCAGAAAGGACGTCGGGACCGGTATATTATTAGACCGCCCGCTCCCGTCCAAATTACACCAGAGTTACCGACCGCTATCACGTTTTGTTTGTAAATTTATTTCCGCGTAGCAAAAAATCTGGTCGGGTCCTCTAACGCAGACCTCTAGTTTGAACACCCACCATCAGGTAACATGCACTCACCCTACACAGTCCTGGGGAGCCACCTGCTGGAACGGCTCTTGAACTACAGGTATTAGACCAGGTAAAGAAATGCATTATTCTGCTTACCAATTCAATTTTATTTATATAGCGCTTTTCACAACCACGTTGTCACAAAGCAACTTTACAGAATACAGGTCTGAGCCCCAAGTGAGGAGCCCAGAGGTGAGAAAAAACTCCCTCAGCTGGAGGAAGAAGGAACCAAGACTAAAGAGGGGAACCCATCCTCCTCAGGTCGACCTGGAGAGAAAGAAAACAGTTGGAACCACTAAGTGTCCATAGAGGTATAATTTGGAAAACTGAGAGTCTGTAGTCCATAAACAACAGGATCAAGACCAACCACCTCTGCTGGAGCTTTAAGCGGTAGTTGCCCCTGATTGTGGGAGGAGCATGTGTGGAGTTGTGAGCTGCAGTAACCAGTCGAGGGCATTTTGGCACGGGGCCCCAGCGACTGCAGGCCCGAGAAGGTGGTGACATGGGGTCCAATGTTGATCAGCTGGGCTGAATTCCCAAAAGCTTTCACCTATATTAAACATTTCTAATTTGGAAAAAGAAGTTTTGTTGCAATATCACTGACTGGAGTTCATGAGCAGTTCCAGCTTGGGGCTCCCCAGAACTGTGTAGTGCTATAAAATAAAGGAGATACAGTTGTGAGAACAGCTGTTTTGAGAGATGTGAAATGAACATGTGATTAGACTGCATTTTCAGTAGAGTCTCCAAAAGACCTTGGTTGTTTAAGGCATTCCAATTTATATAAATGCACCATCTTTTTTTTTATTTTTATCAAAGAGTATTAATTTCGTGAGGGTTATACCAATGGATGAACTGCGAAAATAAAAACAGATGCTGGTAATGCAGGTGGCCTACCAGTAGTCTTCTGTTAGATGGTAAGGAGAAAACTCCCTGTGAAAGCAAGACTATTGCTGACACACTAGTAGCATTTGGTGTGAAAAAATCAGACATAGCAAGAGTATTGTGTAATACTGGAGCAGATTTTTATAGCCAATAAGATTGATGACAGAGATCAGAGCAACACCCACACTCAATGTGAGGTAAGGAGCTCATAGAGCAAGACTTCATGAGGGATCTTTTAGATGATATGAGTTTGGATTAAACTGTTGTGACTGGGATTACATTCATTTGGCAGCTGTTTTTTTCTGAAGCAACGTACCATTCGAGGACCACTTAAGTTTCAGGAAAGTGTGAAAACCAGAGGAGAGTTCTAAGTGCTAAAATGTTTATGTAGGCAGTATTGCAAGAAGATGCTCTCTAAACAGATTTTTTGAAGATTTCTGCTGCTCTGGTCAGTTTAGGCAGCTCATTCCACCAGCGGGGAACCAGAATGAGACCAGTCTGGACTGGGTATACCTTGTGCGAAGGGATGGCAGAGCCAGACACCCAGGTTTCTCACCACCTTGGATGGGTTTGTGGGTGAAGAAGCTAGTTTATTTATTTTTTTTAAGTCATACAATCAGAGGAGGATAGAGCTGAGCGGAAGGGATGGCTTCACAATCTGGGGCACCAGATTAACCACAGAAGGCAGAGAGACGATACTGAAGGTATTAAACACACATAGGCATGTAAGAAATGAAAAGACTTGCTAGATCTTTTATTGGTGGCCAGAAATGGACCAGAATGTCGTGAGGGAGGTCCAAACCTTGAAAGAGGGGGTGTAAAAGGGGAGTGAGAATTTTCTTTACCAGAAATTAAAGTGTACATCACGAACTACTTCTAGAGTTTGAAATAGATCTCCATGGTCATCCAGAGCTCATCAGGTCCAACATCATATACTGTGATCATCGGCAATAACCACGCCACACCACCAAGACTCATGTGGGCTCAAGTTAAATTCAGGCTGGGACCATTGTCTGAGACCGATGGAGGCTTTTTAGAACAATCTCATTCAAATGAGTCACAGGATTTGCAGTGAGCTCCTGATCAGATTCATCAGAGGATTTGCAGTACTATGCTTGGTGTTATGCAGAAGTCTTTGGACTCTGGATGAGTGGGGACAGGAGTTCTCACTAGCAATTAATGGTGCAAAAACCAAGGATATGGTCATCAGTGCTAGAAGAGACTGTAACATCCCTTGCCCTCCTCCATTGGTAGTAAAGGGTGATCTGATCAGCAGAGTCTCCTCTTTTAAACTTCTGGGTGTTCAAACATCTTGTGATCTTACCTGGGATGCACATGTAAAATACATGCTCTCCAAAACACGTCCCAGAATACACTACCTGTTCTGGAATATGCCAGTCTAGTGTGGGGTGGACTGACCAAAGGTCTTGCAGATGAACTGGAAAAAGTGCAAAAATGATGCTGCAAGATAAGTGGTATCCCTTCCAACACTGAGGGAGAGGCGGGATGAGGCCACACTGCGCACTCATATATATACACACACATATACACACACATACACAGCTCTGGAAAAAAAAAGAGAGCTGCAGTATTTTTAAATCAGCGTCTCTGTGAGTGTGAAACCTTTCCAGTCCAGTGTCTGTTAAATTCCTACACAAGCACCTCATTCTGCTTTATGAGGGACTGATTACTGATCACCTGA
>JBBJLS010071921.1:0-10744 GCA_037577275.1 Bryconaethiops microstoma
ATATATATATATATATATATATGTGTGTGTGTGTGTGTGTGTGTGTGTGTGTGTGTGTGTGTGTGTGTGTGTGTATACTTAGGCAGGTGTTTTATCTGTGGATGCGCCTGGTCATCTAAACCTTATGGCAGGGGTAGGCATCTTTTGGTCCAGCACGTTTTGGTGATTCCCCTGCTCGGAAACACCTGGTTCACCTCGCCAGTTAATTGTAAGGTTTAGTAAATGTGTTTAACGAGGAGAACTATCAAACTGTGCTGGACACAGGACCGGAGTTGCCTACCCCCGCCTTGTGGGTTATTATCGCTTTCGAACTTCGCATTTTTGGCCCTCGCGACGCTCCGTCCTTGTGAGCCGTTTATGAAGAGCTAGCCAGCAGCTACTGTTGACAAAATCCAGAGGAGGGTCTTCAGAGGGGAGCCCAGTACAGCTCAGAACAGGTACTGTACCGGGGAACCGGGGGTACAGCCCAGCAGGCAGAGCCCTTTACATCATCCCGGGGGCCGGTTTTTGCCCGCCTGGGTCCGTTCTGAGCGAGTTTATTCAGGCTGTCTCTTCGAGCTGCAGGTCCTGGTGTAGCTAACAGTCCCTGTCAACCCGAGCAGGGGGTCTTCTCATCTCCATAGAGGGACCGGGGGGCTCAGACTTGTGCTGGGGTGATAGACAACACGGCCCATGATGTCTTTATCCAGCAGGTTTTGCTTGCCAGCTGTTGCCACTTGTGTTGTTGAGGCTGCTCTGGATCTAGTCAACAGGGCCGTTAACTTACACTGCATGGACAGAAATATTAGGACACACCTGCTGTCCAGGCTTTGGTCCCGATCCTCTCAATGCTTCAGCATAACAAATCATTCTGGACAACGGCATGGGTAGACTGTTTGGGGAAGACCCTTTTCTATTCCAGCATAACTGTGCCCCAGTGCACAATGCAGGGTCCGTAAAGACATGGTTGGATGGAAGAATTTGACTGGTCCACACACAGCCCTGACCTCAACCCCATCCAACACCTTTGGGATTAACTGGAGTAGAGATTTCAAGCCAGACCTTCTCATCCAACATCAGTGTCTGACCTCATAAATGCTCTACAGAATGAATGGGCACAAATTCCCACAGAAACACTCAGAATCAAAGAGCAACTCCATATTAAAGTCAATGTATTTGAATGCAATGTCATCAAAATCCCTGTTGGTTTAATGGTCAGGCATCCCAATACTTTTATCCATAGCTTTATTGTGGTTTAATGCTGATAATGGGCTCTTTTTCTGCACTTATAGTTTTTAACATACATTTAAAGGCTGTAAGAGAGATGCTAGAATTTGCTTTAAGGTGGAATTATGTACATTACTGTGCAAAAGGCACCTATGCAAACTGTTTAAAGTCATTTTTCTCAGCATGTAATAAAGTGTCTTTCTGCTGGCAAAGTTAACATTAGAATAAATGCAAACAAACAAGAAAGCAATAAAAAGTATCAGAATATGTTTTGTTGTAAAAAAGTATTTATTTATTTTTTCACAGTAGTTTGCGAGCTGGTAAAGAGAACACAGGATCGGTTCCTGATTTCTCCTCGGTTCCTCCTGCCGTTGTTTGGAGTTAATTAAATGAAGGACTGACTGAGTCAAACCAGGTTTCTGATGGAAACTAAAGTGATACTGGGGTTCCATTAAATCAGTATTTACTGTATAATGTATTATGCATTTATTTGTTTTAGTATTATTTAGCATATTTACTACATTTATGTAAAAATCACTCACTGTTCATCTAAAAAAGTTTCAAATATTATTTTCACAGGTTCCTAAGACTTTCACAGGACTGTATGAGGAGTCTGCAAGACACCTTTAACAAGGCATTGCCAGAGAAATGCTCCATAACAGCATGTCCTCTCTCTTGCAGTGTATGGGGGTAAACACTTTCCAGAGTGTTTGCCAGCCATTCCTCAGGGACCCTCAGCTCAGAACACACCTGTACCTTTGTGCCGGCTTGTGTTAAGAGCTGCACTGGAGCTTTGGTGCTGTTTAAAAGCATTTCACTTTAGGACAGCTTTAAATCAACAGGCATTTTACATGAGTTTCTACCTAAAAGCCAGTCTAAGCATCTCCATCAGCTTTCCAAACCGTAAACTGCATTACATGGTGTTTAGCCACTCACAAGTGTTTTTAATTGTTTTTATTTTTATCAGAAGGAAGAGGTTGTTTATGTGAAGCTGATACCATCTGATGAAAGTTGCAGTACAAGCTGTACTACTTGCCTGCTCAAGAATCTGGTCAACATTTGGGTCGGTTGGCCACTATCTGTGTGGTATGGCACAAATCTTTGGCACTCGATGATGTCATTTTTTTGTGCATTGTTACTCATGAAAAGCAACTCCCCTGGTTCAGTTTTCATTGCATTTGTATAATCACTTGTTTCTTGTCAAATCACATCCAAGTTTGTTCATATTGTCTGTGTTGTGTCTGTGTGTCTGTGTACAGTTCTGTGTGTTATTTTTGTAATGTGTCTGTGTTTTCTAGAGCTGTGTCCTGGTCTGACGTGGCAGCATGAGTTCAAAGGGGGGCAGTACAGCCCTGTCCCGACGAAACTACCGCCTGGCCTCTGACACAGACAAGCCTAAAGTCACTGGTAGGGGTGCTCATGTGTTTATTACAATGTTAAACTTTTGCATATAATATAAAATTTAAATTTCACAGTAACAATGCTGTAACTTTCATACATAATGATAATTGTTTTTTTCTGGTATGTTGTTTGTTAAAAGGTGTCAGGTATACTGGAAGTGAGTTATTCCATTGTTATTCACTGATAATAATAAAGATTTTTTTTTTTGTAATGATGCAGGTATTATCAATGAGAAGTTGTTGAGCGACTATCTCCATCATTTGTTCCCCACACCCAATAAGCATGGGCCAGCATCAGCAACTTACAGGTTGGCATTTGCTATGTTTTTGTCTAATTTTGTCACTACAGCGTTCCTTGGCTCATAGGGCTTATAACCCCACACACATTTTCAGATGGCTGTATTTGTCCCGTTTATTTTGACATTCATTTAGAATAAAAGGGATGGAGAAAACGTGTTGGCCTACACACAAAACTGGGACACATACAGTAATCTGAATGAACTCAGGGATGCAGCACTGCACAAATGTTTTCTAACAGCTAGTATTCATATTGAACATGCTGCCCTAGAGCTAATGTTGGTAGAATGTGAGTTGGAGGGAGGAAGTTGGGGGTAGGGGGTTTCATTGGTCTTGTGTCACCCCAGAGTAAGCCTGGGGCACTGTTCCCATGTCCACAGCCAGTCTCAGGTTACTGTTGCAGCTCTATAGATAGAGTATCATGGGAGGATGGAGAAAGCTGACCCTTACAAATAGAGGTGGCTAATGATGAGAATAGTTGTGTAAGGACCTTCACACTAACAGTGACCAATTTTAATGATGCACAGTGGTGTAAAACCCAATGAACCACCTGAAAGTTTTAAACTACACTTCTGGGATTTTCAGAGAAGTTGCAGTTTCCCTACAAAGCATCCACCAAGAAAGCACATCTCTACCTATATATAATCACAAAAGTGAAACGTAGTATTTAAATGGTAATTGATATTTAGATGTTGTAAAGAACAATGTTCAAAATTGTAATCCAAAAAATAATGCAGTAAAAATAATACTTGTTATGAACTGTATTCTGTTTCATGTGTTGCTGTATGTAATTTTGTGGAAATAATCATATTGCATATCTTGATATTTAAGCATTCTTTCTAAAAATGATCTAAAATCAGAATCAGAAAACTTTATTGGTCCCAGAGGAAATTGCTTGTCCTGGAGGAAGTTGCAATGATATTTAAATTGTAGGATTTGTAATTTTGACTAAACAGTCTGTATTAAAACATGAAATATAGCCATTTGCTGCCACATAGTTTCAGAGTGTTGTGTGTGGTATACTCTGCCATGTGTAGGGCAGTGATGATGTTAAGTAATGTCCACTGAGGTGTCCAGTATTATGTTTTAGGGTTTCCATTTTGCTAATGAGGAGTAAAGTGATCACTACAAGGGTCTTCAGGAAACTTAACAGTATGAATAATTTACAGTTAGTGAGACGCATTACTGTTCCCGCAATATATATAATGTTGCCTCCTTTATAAAAACCCACATCATAAATCAACACTATTTTTGTTACAATAAAGGATATATCATCCAGCAATAGCCTTTTTCACTGTGTTTTCACAGTTTTTGTGCCTTTGTCTAACTTGGACGTGAAATTCCAGCAGCGCTAACGGAACAGTTTTACCCAGTTTGACACCCTAAATAAATTGTCACCCTTTGTGAAACCCCTTTCTCTCAAAAATGCTGTCAGCATTCAGCTGCTGTGGACGCATGGGTGGTCAGTGCTGCTTGTATTGCGCAGCCTGTGGAGAGAAGTGACTAAACACCTTTTCAGTCAAACCTGGGCTTTTGGCAGCATGTTGTAAACTTAAAGGGTCATTTTCCTGGACAGGGATTAATCCTAGTCCTGGACTATACATCACTCTGAATGGAGATTCTGCATTGAAAGGAAGATATAGTCTGGGCGCCAGACTTAATCCCTGATTGGAAAACTGACCCGACGTGTCCTTATGCATTGTAAGACAAGCTGACACGAGTTTGTTCTCCCTCACAGAAAAAGCTTAAACTTCCAGGACCTTGGGGCCCACCTGGAGAGGCTGCTGTCTGAAGATGAGCTGGCTGAGGACAACGCAGGTCGGCTTAATGCACCTCTTGCAGTAGCTTGCAGTGATATGGTTCCCTGTAATAGACACAATAAGAGTGAAATCACCCTGTGTAGGACATTATAGACTGTCGATATGACTGTGTGTACAAAAAGATAAACATTAGAGAGGATCATAGAACATTTTATTTGAGTAAATGTCATTTTTTGAGTAAATGACGTATTATGATCTGTCAGTATGACTGTGTGTACGAAAATATAAACAGATCATAAAGTAAATGACGTTTTTTCATTGTATTTTCATTGAAATATCCTTATGAGTAGATAATGATAATATTAGATGTCTATTTGGGCAGCTGGTGGCTTAGTGGTTAGGGATCTGCCCTGTAATTAGAAGGTCATGGGGTGGAATGCCAGGACTGCCAGTGCCACCTTGAGCAAGATACCGTCCCCACACACTGCTCCCTGGGCGCCCCTCGTTGGTGGCAGCCCCCTACTTCACTTGGTTATTGGGTTAAATGCAGAGAAAGAATTTCACATGGTTCACACTGTGTGCTGTGCTGTGGTGTGTTCATGTGTGGCTATAAGGGGCCACTTTACTTTACTTTACTTTTGACACCACTGAGGTACCCTTGAGCAAGATACCGTCCCCACACACTGCTCCCTGGGCACCATTGTTGGCATCCCACTGCTTCACTTGGTGAATGGAGTAAATGCAGAGGACGCAAGTAGTTTCCTCCGGAAATGAAATGATAAGATAAATAAAAAATAGATCTCAGCTTAATCAACTGCTAACATATTAGGATTCCACCTGTGGTTTGAACAGGTCTTGGCACATTCTGTGTACCTGAGACGTTCGAGAACGACTGAACAAGCTTTGTCCTGTGTGTCTACCAGAGATGAAGAAATGTTTTAGTGCAATAAACTAGTATACGTCGTTCCAACTTGAAATAAATTACAACAGCATTGAAAGTGACTCATTTTGGAGATGTTTCTTGTACGAGATTACCTAGGCAGCCTTTCTTTTATCAGAAATGATACTTTGTTGGTTTAATTTAGATTTGAAAACCTGTGGAATCGTCAGTTACTGTAATATATTGAATTTCAGGCTAATTTTAGTTATTTGGTGCAGCCTTGTACATGTAATATACATAAATATTTATTATAAAAACTAATGTTCTCTTACATTTTGACTAACTTACTGTAGTTAACTGATCTTATAGTTCATAATAAACTGAAGTCACAGAATTTTTACTTGCTGTGTATTTGCTGAATCTTCTTCTACAGATCAAGTGGATGGGCGCCTTGGACCTTCTACTGTTGTCCTAGACCACACTAGTGGATTTGAAGGCCTTTTATTTGTAGATGATGATCTCTTGGGGGTAAGGGTCTTCAAATTTTTTTTTTGTTGATGTTGTTAGGGATGTTTTTGTTTCTGTCATGACTTTACGGTATTTTGTAATTTTACCGCTTTATATACTTTGTGAGTTTGTGCTGAGATGAGTTTGGAAAATGTTCAAGTTTCCCTCATTGTATTTGTTTCCCAGATAGGGATTAAGCCTAGTCCTGCACTAAACAATGAATGGAGATTTTCCATTAAAAGAGAAATATAGTCCACAACTAGACTTAATCCCTGTCCGGGAAACCGGGCCGTAGTGTTTCGCTGGAAATTTACATGATGGTGCATCCTTTTTTGAGTTCTCATACTAGTCTCTTATGGTAAGGAGCAGAGCCTGTTGCTGCATAGGACTGATTTCCTAGGCGCAGTACTGAATTTCCAGTGCTGATTATTGGGCCTGCCATTTAGTCCAGGACTAAAATGAATTTGTGTCCAATAAACCACCTTTTTTCTATGTATTTATACTGCAGTATATTTATAGTGTAGTTTTATGTGTTTAATTTTTAACTGAAAACACATGCTTTGATGACTATATTAATCATTAAAATAATAGGTAGATATGTACTAATTAGAAAGACCAGCTGGGTTAAAGGGATTTTAATATAATTTTTTTTCCTAAAGGTCATTGGTCATAGCAACTTCAGCTCAATAAGGGCTACTACCTGCATATACAAAGGTAATTATTTATATTATCTCTGATTTCAGTAATACAAACCTTAACATGATTATATTTGGCTTCTTTGATGAATCCGTTTGTCAAAAGCTGTATAATGTCTTCTGTATATATTTTTGATCACTTTTAGGGAAATGGGTATATGAGGTGCTCATCTCATCTCAAGGGTTGATGCAAATAGGATGGTGCACATTGAACTGCAGATTTAACCAGGAGGTTTGTAGTCACATTATTTTTTTTTGTGCTTTACTCAGTTCAAAAATATTTGAAATTGCTGCAGCCTTGTGTGCAGAAGCAGCCTATAGGCTACCACACAACCAAACACTGTCAGTGGTGTGTTAACATCTTCCTTGAAAACCATGTTTCTTAATTTTTTTGTTTGTTATGGATGCTGTGCTGTCAGTCTGATGTGCCTGGTGTTGCTTGGTCCCATTTGCTTAATGATGATGGATAGATTCTGTGATATATCTTGTATTGGATGCTAGTATTCAGAATTGAAATTTCACCAGTTTTTCTCACCTCACGGTTTTTAAAAGCTGTGTTTTTTCCATCATTTGTCTCATAGAATCTCTTTGGTTCAGAAGCTGTTTTTTTTTTTTTAATTGGATGAATTTATCAGGGAAGAGTTTAAGTGATAAAATCTCGCATCCGGACAGCAATAAAATTACTGTGGGACAAAAAGCCTTCTAGTGGGATGTATTTTCTGTGAACTTGGAACGTCGTGCCGGTCGTTTTAAAATGAAAAGTTCGATATTTTAATCGATATTATCGATTTAAAAAAAGATAAAAAAATTTAAACCTGTAGCTGCCAAAGATAAAATGTTGCTATAATCAGCCATTCAGATCTGGCTTATCCGACTGACTGTAAGTTTTCTTCTCTCAATAATGGTTTCTCAGTGTAGATGAAGTTCTAATACTTGTAATTCAGAACGTTTTAATATGGATAAATGCAATAGAAAATAAAATAGGGCGAGTATCAGCAGATAAAATGTATATATACATATATATACAGCAGATATGTATATGTATATGTGTGTATATATATATATATATATATACACACACACACACACACACTATATATGTCACCACAGCACAATGTGAACAATGTGAAATTCTTTCTCTGCATTGAACCCATTCACCAAGTGAAGCAGTGGGCTGCCGCCAACGAGGGGCGCCCGGGGAGCAGTGCATGGGGACGGTACCTTGCTCAAGGGTACCTCAGCAGTGACACTAGCAGTTGGGATTAAAACCCACAACCTTTTGATTGCGCCCTAACCACTAGGCCATCCAGCTGCCCATAAACCTCAAAGTCCAGCTCCAGACCAAGCACAAAACACAAATGCCAGTAGGGTTTGGTTTCCCAGGCACAAACTGTAAACAACGGTCAAAATGAGAGTTACTAAGGCCTGCTGTCCTCTCCAGAGGACACTGAATACAAGTTGTGTTTTCAAAGGGTTAAATTCATTGCACATGTTGGAAATCTTATTAATTACGTTAATACTATCAAAATGAAGAAACAATTTGATTTTTGACAGCACAGTCAAAAAATGTTCAATGAAATAATTAGCACTTAGGTCTCCAAGTGCCGTAAAATGTGGCTTATGCAATGTCGGCCATTTTGAAAAGGCAGCACGTGTGCTCAGTAAGTCCCTCACCTTTCTAGAGACATCATTAGAAAGCCCAGGTTGTCTCCTAGGTAGTACAGTAGAACTGATTTTTTTAGTCAAATGCCATTTAAAATAAAATGACCAAAAACATGTCCCCTACAGAGGACAAAAATGAATTGCCGGGACTCAGGAGGATAAAAGAGTATAGTACTGTAATACACACCTACAGGAGTGTTGATATAATGGTCTATGGTGCTGTAATATAATAGTACAGTACTGTAATACACACCTACAGGAGTGTTGATATAAAGGCATATAGTGCTGTAATATATGGGTACAGTACTGTTATACACACCTACAGGAGTGTTGATACAAAAGTCTATAGTACTGTAATAGAAGAGTATAGTACTGTAATACACACATAAAGGAGTGTTGATATAAAGGTCTATAGTGCTGTAATATAAGAGGACAGTAGTGTAATACACACCTACAGGAGTGTTGATATAAAGGTCTATAGTGCTGTAATATATGAGTACAGTACTGTAATACACACCTACAGGAGTGTTGATATAAAGGTCTATAGTGCTGTAAAATAAGAGTACAATACTGTAATACTATAGGAATACTGTAATAATCTACACCTGCAGGAATGTTGATATAATGAAATGTTATAAAATCCTGTAGTTTCCTCTAGTGGTTGTTTTCTTCTCATAATTTATGAAAATCGACTTCCTCTTTTTGAAGTAAACAACACGAATCTCCTGCTCCTCTGGATTCTGCAGCTGGAACTAAAAATAGGAGCACTAGAGAAGAACAGACCAGAATTAATGTCAGAACTAAGAACTTCGTGTTCTTCTTTGGGTTGTTTTAGCTTGTAGATCGGAAGGAATCTACAACACTTTAACGTTTGAGGATTCTTTAACTCCAGGCTTTTTCCCTTCGTAATACCTTGAAATACTTCGGTTTGCTGATCGCGGTGGTCGGTAAGGGTCTCAGCTCTCCATTCAACACGATTTTTTTCTGTAGAAAGTCCAGTTTAACCAAAAACCTCGAAGGTTTTCAAGCGTGCACTGCGCATGCGCAAGAGGCACTCCAGCAACAGCCGGGGTTAAATCTGTTAATTAATCATTAACTGTGTAGGATTGTTCAGTTTTATTGCACATGGAGTAAAACGGAATTCTGTAGATTATGCACAATAAAAAATACGTGTTTAAAAATGCAAAAATGTTTCTTTACAGACACCATGAAGTTGAAGGTTCCCCTGTTCTCCGTGTTGGAGCGTCTGCTGATCTCTCTCGGTACGGCCATCTGACTCTGTGAAGTCTAAACTTTAAAAACGGAGAAAAGTACAGAAAAATATCAGGCTACCTGTTTTAGCTCTGTTGATGTACTTTAGTCCATGTTTATAGATAACAGTGCGTTGTACAGGGTCCTAAACCACATAAGCGCGTTTGTTAGATTTGACTAAATACTTCCACAAGCTTTTTGGTGACTATTAGAGCTCGGCCTTCAGTTCAGGCCTTAAATATTACAACAAGGAGGAAACACCTCAACACCACCACTCATATTTACAGTCAGAGACATAACTAGAACCTCCAGAAGGTGTAGAGTGAGGTTCTCCCTCACTAAACCGGCTCTGCCTACTGTGGAACACAAGCGGCTGGTTCCTAGTCATGCTGGTGGATAATCTGACATGGTAGGTTTTCAGTCCAGCTCCTGAAGGCCCAATAAATGGAAGAGCAAAAAAAAATCTAATCTGGATAATTTTCTGTTGGTCATTTAAAAAATGTAATAATGGAAAAAACCTGTTAAGTTCGGGTAGTGTATATTTAATATTAGTCCCCAGAAATCATTAGAGCTTCTCTGAAGGCCCAGAAGACCCTGAGTTTACTACTATGCTAATTGGGGAATAACAAGCTTTCACTACTTTTTAGCATCTTTAGTCTCAAAGCTAATTAAGCAAACTTCAGACACCGGGTGAATTAGACTGTTGACTGGTTTATTTAAAGATACTTTGATTTTAATCTCAGTTGCATTGTTGATTATTATTTGATTTAAAGTGTTTATGTGAATGTGGTAAAATGACCTCGCCTGCACTGACCGAGAGTCTGTTTTCTGTGACTCCAGTGTTTTTTCCAGCATCACGATGCACCTTCACTTCTACAAAAGTGAAACTTCATGAGGCTGCTACTCTTCCCTGCCACTATAGATGCTCTGGACTGGTAACATGGGCTAGGCCCAGTAATAAGGAGGACATTCTGGCTCGGTGTAATCAGACTTTATGTCAGACAAAGGCTGGATTCCAGATGTTCCATGATCAATACATGGAGGGAAATCTCTCCCTCACAGTCACTGAAGCTGATTTCAGTAAGA
>JBBJLS010071922.1:0-10744 GCA_037577275.1 Bryconaethiops microstoma
TCTGACTGTTGTTTACATCAATTATTTAGATAAATGAGAAAAAATATCATTTGCATAATAATTTGGAACAGGGTGTACTAGTAGTAGGTGTGTTTAGGTCTGAGCCTGGTTCTAGGCACCTCAGCTGTTTCAGATTAGTTTTCTCCTCGCTCGTCAACTGAGTTGCTAGGCACCAGGTAATGGGCTCAGCTGTCTCACGTGTGTCTCTAAGTCTGCCTTGTTTAGTTTCATTAGTTTGAGTTCGTGATTGATTGTTCGTGTCGAGCTCCCCTTGTGTATGACAGAAAAGCCTGCCAGTGCAGAATGGCAGGTGTACGGTCACCCATCACCAACCCTCGCTCACTCTTCTGTGAATTTCAGTTCTAGTCAAGCTCTGTTTTAGGAGCGAGCAAGGACCTGGTCTCTGCTCTCCTCTCCTCCTCGGCTCGCGCTTTGTGTGGCAGACGGATCACGTTCCGAGCCTGAGAACTGAAGCCAGGGCAGTGGACGGTGATTGTCTCTCTTTCCCTCTTTGTGTGTCTGTTCTCTGTTTTCCCCACAGACGTGACTGCGCTGCTCAGCCTTTGAGCAGGGATTTCCCCCTTCGTGTTGCCCACGGAATGCAGAGCTGAATATTACTGGCCACCAGAGAGCGTGCCTAAATGCATCGGGGCTGACTCAGCTGCCCAGCTGATCATGTCCCTTAAACCCCTGCCCGGCTAGAAGTGGAAGGACTTCGGTGATTGGATCAAAGCAGCATTTCAGTTTGTGGACTTGTTTCGTTCAGAGTTCACTAGCTCATATCTTGTTCTCAGTTTCAATTAAATATTACTGTTTTGTTGAAGTTCTCCTTGCTTGCACCAACATGACATTACTGCACATGAACAGTGCAAAAACAGTTATTTAATAAAAGACATTGAAAGTCTATAATGTTAATTATTCATTATTCATACAAATGGATTTTTATCATCAATGAGACATTAGTATATTAGTATATCAACTCTAGCAGAAACCACAGTTACCATTTAGCAACACCCTAGTAACCACCTAGCAACACCAAAACAACTACCTGGGACACCACAGTAACTGGTAATTGGTTAAACTGTCACACAAAAATTCACTCCTCATTACATCTCATAAAGATGTGATGCCTAAGTGTCCACATACTTTCAGCCTTAAAACATATATTTCCCAATATCATATGTCTGTACAATTATGATAAACATCACTAAAAGTCACAATTGAATTGAACATGTAAATGTAAGAAATGCATGTATTGAGACAACGTAAATGCCCTTACAGTGGTAAGAACATCCTAGTCCATTGTGTTTAGGAGGATGACGTGTCTAATATGACATGGTCAGAAGAAACAGAAGGAAGTTACCTGTGAAGCATCTGCACATTGGATCCAAGTAAATGTAATATTTCACTTTATCCTTCTCATTCCAAATACAGTATTTTCTCTCTGTCTATTTCACTTGGCTGTTGGGAGTTTTCAATTTCACACATACATTATGCTGCAAGTTCACACCTGTAAACATGCTGTACCTCCACATCAACACCTTTCTGTAAACATCAACAACTCACAGATGCAACAATGAGCAGGTATCTACTTATGAAACAATTAAGACTGACTGATTTATTTTTCACATAAACAGGGCTACAGATGAATACATAAATTATAAAATGCATTTCAAAATAATTTCTGCAATTTATCTGAGCATGTCGTTTGAAAAAGCAGCAATCACTAGCAGCGTAGGTAGAAGATTCTGAAGGAGGTATATAAAAGGACAGCCAATGCTACGAATCTCTCTATTTTCATTTAAAGTAATTAGACCAACTCAAGTGTATTTCTCTTCTCTGCCAGAGTGCTCCACCGTACTTATTCATATGCACCTACACCATATGAATTATGCATTGTGAGGCAAGGAGGCGGAGCAGCTGCGAAAGGAGACAGAAGTTTTATCTTATTGTTATCTACTTGTGCTATCTCTGTATGAAATAAAGTTTTAAAACAAAATTACAAACTGCAGTTGCACAAGAAAAGCTGCAAAGTATTAGAACAAATCAGTTTTGATGAAAGGTAAACAGATGAATCAATTTTATTTTTGGGCTTTTCTGGATATGTGCACCGTGCTGCTTTGTGATACTAGCCCTAACAGAAAGACTTTCCCACTAAACTGTATTGTACAAGTTATTAAAACTGCATCTGAGAGCCATCCACGTGCATATTATTGATTATTTACATCTTTGCATTTAAAACAACATTAAAAGTTATAAAAATACTTCATTTTGAATTTACAGGTAGATCCAATGTGAAAGTTGTGCTTTTTTAAAAATCTGATTAAATCCACTCTTCCTCAACATCTAGAACCGTATGTTAAAGAGCATCCAATAAAAACGATGAATACAATTTTAGCATCTTAGTAAAAAACAGCGCAGTATCCTGGAACACAGACTCTTTAGAACAAAAAATCCATTCAAAATCTTTAACACAAATTATTTTTTAAACATAAATAAATGTAAACAAGCCTCAAGGAGGGTAAATCAGAACAAGATTTGTGGGGCAAAGCATGATTCATCATGTATCTTATTCAAAAGACAAAATTCTTGGTTTCTGTGTGTTTGATCAAAAGGTAACTTTTTCCCACCATCTAGGAAAAAGTGATAAAGCACTTAAGGTTCTCCTATACCTGAACATTTTCATTCCCTATAGAAACCCCTTAATGTCTAAATACCTTCAGAGAATGTGTCTAAAAATCAGAAGAAAAAAGGTTGATTTTATCATTAGTAGAAGCAATAGTGTTAACTGTAGTAGTAAGTACATCTAAGTGCTCCACCAGACTTGTCTGCATAAGGAGTATATAAAAAAATGTCTGCATAAGGAGTATATGACTTGAGGGTAATTCAGAACAAGATTTGTGGGGCAAAGGTAACTACTTGTGTAAAGGAATGCATAAATATATTTATTTTGCTGGTAATAACAAAAATAATAAACAGCTCACAGTCTCTATACTTTTAGTTCTCTCCTCACAACTTTGTTGTACAGCACACCAGCAGAATGCTAGTTCAGTTATGTCAGCTAATAAGTGATGGGAGAGTAAAGAGGGCCATCCCACCAAACCAGGGACAGCAAGGCTTTCATGGACTTGTGGCCATTGATAGCTGTATCATTGCTAAGGATTAAATACTATCTTCTTAGATTTTTAAAATGTAGAATCATTTTGCGCACTCTCGCACATATCTTCTCTTGTACGCTTTCTCTGAACAATTTGTAAAATTTGCTGCATTGTTTTGCTTGCCAAATTGGCCAAAATGTAGCAGCAGCTTATGGTAGTAGCAAAAGGAACTTTAGCAAGGCGGCACTACAGTTGAACAGAGTGGCAGTTTTTTTCCCTCAGGTACCACTGACAATTCAATGGATTTCATATACAAACACAAATTGACTTTGTGAAGACTAATGAGAGATTTTAATAAAATCTCTAAACATATTTTATTTTGTAACCTGTCCTTGTTATATTTGGATAACATGTTCATATTTGTTATTTTAAGGCTTATTTTGGTATACGTCAGGAGTACATGGTTCACTACTACTGCAAAACAGTAAAATCGAATAAGTTAGCTAGTTGACTGTGGGAATTAAACAAAAATAATAAAACACTAATACAGTGTTATGGGCACAAAGGTTTATGTACAGGTAAGTGTAGACAGTGTAAGTGCAAGGGTTTTTATATCACACTCCCAAAACAAAAGTGAAACTAACTAAAAAATTATCCTGCTGATGTGGGTGCATGCTTTTTTCACTTTCAATGATAAAGGGTACACTGCATGAGGTAAAATTCTCAAGTTTGTAAACAGAATTGCCATTGCAGTTTTCATGAAAAGTGAGGAAATTAACCTCACTACTTGACTTGACTAATGTTATGAAACACCTGCAAATGCCTATACACAGCAAGCTGCAAAGCACTATGCTGTCTTTTTCAGCAATTTGTACTACTGTAGATCTCCTGTGGATGTGAACTACATGTACTAACCTTCACAACCCATGCACATCAGTTTTTCTACCTTAAGCCATTTTTGTTATGTACTGAATACTGCATACCAGGAACACCTCACATTATCTACCCTTTTGGAGATGCTGTGAGCCAGTCTACCCAAAATTTGGCCCTTCTCTAAGTCTCTCAGATCCTTACATTTGTTCCCTTGCTGACAAATGTATTCCACACAATAAATTGGAATTCATAAATAAATAAGTAAAAATACCCTAGAATAAGAGGAACCATTATATTTATCATATAAGGTCTTTATTTTTATGCCTTACTGACATAATATTGATCTGATTTCCCTGCTCCTCTATGTATAAAACATAAACAATGGCCTCACACCTTAATTAATTTGATCTTAAATTTATGCAAAGAACTTTAATTGACTTTGTGTATGCATTGTGCTATATAAATAAACCTAACATAATTTAGGTTTATAAACATTATGCACATGACAAATGTAGCCATTTACATGGAAAAAATATCAATTTCATATGCACATATCTAGAACAGTCAGCAACCACAAAGATTACCAGAGAAAAGCGCACATGTGCAAACACATGCAAACACACACACAGACACACACATACACACACACATACACACAAATGCACAAATTTCGCTGATTGTCTGAGCTGTGCCCTCCTGAAACTGAATTACTGACATGGTAGAACAGAATTTATATTTTCAGGCCAGTCATGCCAGTGAGGGAGAGAAAATGCAAGAGCAAGAGAAGTATAAAGAGAGAAGGAAAAATGCAAAGATGAATATCAATAGCTGTCTAATGTTGATTCATTTATTGTGATGTTGGCCTTCACAATTCGAGAAGTGTGCAACATGCAGACAAGGCTCTAACCAATCATTTCATTATGACTGTGCCCCAAACTGCATACTGCCACAAATAGTGAGTATAAAAAAACACACACAACAAATAGAATTGCTCAGAGGAATGCAGTATGCAAAGTATAGAGGTGTTTGATATGGGCCACAGCTACTTTTTTGTGCAGTGTGGGCATATAATTGTGTTTTACTCAATCAAGCCATTTGCACAATTCAACGAAAAATAGCACAAGTCCATCTGTAACCAAGTCACACCAAGAACTCACTAATGTTTTTTTAAGTGAAACGGACAAACAGCTTTATTCCCTTAGCCATTGTAATTATGTTTGAACACAATGCCTACAAAATTGAGTCATCTGCAGAATTAAAAACTGTTTAAATCATCTGTACATTGAACTGGAGTGACTTGAGCCTGTCAGTTATGTTCAGGTCAGTGAGGCTGGTGGGGTCCAGTTCAGTCAAAAAGCAATGAAGAGTCTCATGGGATCAGCACTGATGTGCACAACTTTTTGGGGGTCTTTCAGCACACAACATTGAAATCACGTCACTTTCTTGCCTCTCTAGGCTCAAGGGCCTGATATGAGCATGTCGTGGAAAATTGGAGCAAAAGTCTAAGTCTGAAACTTTTTCTAAGTCAAAAAAGCAAATGCAGTCGGGGAACAGCCTTGTGGTCCGGTGAAGGATACTCTCCCCTGCTGGACCCGAGCTGGGTATTTTATAGGCATAAGAAAGCATTGATCCTTCCCACCTTACAGTAAGTTGCAATGACATTAGTATTTGAAGATTCAAATCTTCACCTCTCCCCAATGTTTCCACCTTCCCAAGTATTTTTCATTGGATACGAGGTCAGGTATCACTTAACTAAAATTCCTCCATCATGAATGGTCAAGCTCTTAATTTTTCTATATCATGCCTTGTGCACGTAACCATATTGCTTAGTATTTTTATCATTCAAATCTTCATCAAATTCCCCCCTCTCTGACTGTAAAGTCAGAAAACCAACTAAACAACAGGTGGACTTGAATATTCAAACACTCAGCTGAACCAAAGACATAACTGAACAACGCTTGCACAACAACAGTAAAGATAACCAATTAATAATAGTACATCAATCATGATGCAGTATCATAAATATGACTAAATGTTGCAGTCTTCAAAGTCCCTTCCAAAACTGGTAGAATGCGAGTCCATCCTCTTCGCCCATTTTGTACTTTGCGTACAGTAGGACGGTACCAGTGGTGTGAACCAGGAGAGGTCACCAGTACTTCACTGGTCACACTCAGGCTTGTCAACAAAATGAAATGTAATATTTGTAATCAGCCACAGGATCTAGGGTAAATTTGGCTGCATATTCAGGAACAGAGAACTGTCTGCTCCCTCAATTATTTCACACAAATGTTTATAATAAGTACAAAGAATATCATATCTAGGATGACGAACAAGCTAGTCTAGGATACAAGCAATTAGCATTAGACACTTTCACTGGTTCCTCCTCTGGTTCTGCTCCTGTTGATTAATAGTTTTATGTATAGCAGTTAGCTGACTCTTTCTATGATCCCCTGAGAATGGAATCCCACAATATCCACAACGTCCTACAACATCCCAATCGTTGCATGATTCTTAACTGTTGCAATACCTTTTCCCTCAGTTTGTTGTAGAAAAGCTGACCCACTATCTGAACTGATTTCTGATGGGATTCCAAACCTTGGAATGACTTCCCTTGTCAGAAACTTTACCACTGTTTAAGCACTTTGATCCTTTGATGGGGTTGTTTCCACCCATCAACTAAATCTATCAATGATCACAAGCATGTATATACTTCCTTTTACTTATTTAATCATAACCACATAATCAATTACCAAGTCCAGTGGGCACTGGTATGTGCCCTAAAGGAGTAGTGGTTCCCTTTCTTACATTATGTAGGCCACACACATCACATCTAATCAACAATTCATCAACTGTTGCTCGTAAGTATGGAGACCAAAAGCCTTTTTTCCTTATTTTTCTCACTACTTCACCTCTCGAACTATGGTCTAAACCATGTGTATTAGTGATTAGTATTGTTACCAATGCACTTGGTGCAATTAGCAATTATAAGAGTTTCATAATTTGAGGCCTTTCTAGCCACCTCATCAACAAATTCCCTTAATTACATAGTCATTCCCTTTCTTGTGTGCTTGGCACTTAATTATTGCTAAGCGCCTTGGCATCATCATAGAACTCATCAGATCTAATATCTGTTCTAAATCCATTCTCAGGGCAGCTCGTGGCCTAGTGTTCACCCTGCAATCAGGAAGTTGTGGGTTTGATTCACAAGACTGCTAAGCACCTCTGAGGTACCTTGAGCAAGGTACCGCCCCCACACACTGCTACACGGGTGCTGTGTTCCTGGCTGCCCGCTGCTTCACTTGGTGAGTGGGTTAAAAGCGGAGAAAGAATTTCATGCTGTGCATACTGTGTGCTGTGGTGTGTTCACGTATGACAGAATGGTCACTTTCACTTTCAGTAAATGCTGTATTGAAGCACCATCAGTCTTTTTTTAAACTACCATTGTTTCCATACTGCTCCAAACAAATGAGTAACCCCATGAGTATATGCTGAATCAATAAAAATAACACATTTTCCTTTTGCCAACTTACAAGCTTCCATTAATACTTTTAATTCTGCTAGCTGGGCAGAACAAGGTTGGGAACAATGTTCAGCTTTTTCTTCTTCAAAGTTTTTCTCACCAACACTTCTAATTATTGCATAACCTGCATGATTCCCCAAATGATCTCTGAAACAAGACCCATCAACAAAAGTCAAATCTGCTTCCGCAATTGGTGCAAATTACTGGGTACCCATTGTTAACACAGACGCTTTTCATAGCCATAATGTACTGCCGCTAAACCCTGATAGCATGGTGGCCGTCCCAGGGCCACTTCATCTAACTTAGTACTATAATATGCTATGGGTTGCTTTTTCCTCCCACTGCATGTTTCCTGCATCAACACTCCCGATGCATATTTATCACAACAATTATCAACATACAAATGAAACAGCTTTTCATAATCCGGTGTTGCTAATACTGGTGCTGTTTGCATTTCCTGCTGTAAAGTCTCAAATGCCATGTGTGCATCAGCCGTTCAATTTAATTTTGCATTTAAAGTTCTTGTCCCTCCTTCTATCATTAAAGCTCTCAAAAATGCTGTTTTTATTGCATAGTCTTCAATCAATTCTGCACTAAAGCCTGTCATGGTGCTTTACTGATCCCTCCAGCTGTGAGGGTGCTATTGCTTTAGTTCCATGTGCCAACAGCCTTCCCAGGTACTCTACTTGTGGTTGGCAGTATTGTAATTTTACCTGTGAGACTTTATGTCCCCCCTCCGCTAATTTCTTGAGAACTTTAATAGAGTCCTCATGGCATTGCTCTATTATCGGGGAACATAGGATTAAATCAAAATACTGTAATATTGTGCTGTTTAGATCTAATTCCTCTAGATCCTGTTTCAGGACCTGATTAAATATGTAAGGAGAATGTTTAAACCCTTGAGGGAGCCTTGTATAGCTGTATTGCTTCACTCTATATGTAAAAACAAACAAAAACTCTTCAGCTATCGGAATACTAAAAGTCTATTTCCGTAAATTATTTAACATCTGGTGGTATATTTATTAGTAAAGTATGTGGATTAGGCAGTTCTAGATGGTTGGTGGATGGCCACATGTCCCAACAAGGCTGCGACATCAGCAAGGAGGTGGCAGAGTGATGTTTTAGGCTGCAATAATGGGGAGTGAGATGGTAGGCCCCTATAGGGTCCCTGAAGGTGTCAAAATGACCTCTGCAAAATATGTGGAGTTTCTTACTGACCATTTCCTACCATGTTATAAAAAGAAGAACCGTACCTTCCGCAGTAAAATCATTTTCAAGCAAGACAACGCACCACCCCATGCTGTAAGAAATACCATTGAATCTTTGGCAGCTACAGGTATAAGGAAAAACTAATGGTGTGGCCACCATCATCCCATGACCTCAAGCCTATTGAGAACCTGCGGAGCATCCATAAAGGAAGATCTATGAGGGTGGGTAACAGTATACATCCAAACAGCAGCTCTTGGAGGCAATTCTGGCATCCTCAAATGACATACAGGCAGAAACTATCCATGGACTTACAAGTTCAATGTTGTTAAGCTGATATCAAGGAGGGGCTCTTATGTTAACATGTAACTTGATCAGTAAAGATGTTTTTTGACTGAAATATCTTTTGTTTTTGGAAAAGTTATATGACAGATGTATGGCATATGTCCATTTTCAGTTCTTTACAACTTACTTAATGTTTTCAAACTGGTATGCATAATAATTTGGAACACTGTATTTTGAGTGATGTGCAAAAATTACTGTTGTCATCACTGGTAGTTTTATTCAATAAAATACAGATTATTAGATAAATCTATTCACTGTCAAAGGCATTGACTATTTAGAAAAAATGAACAAAAACAGCATATGCATAATAATTCGGAACACATTGTAAAGTAGTTCTGTGTTTTTCCCCCCACTTAATTTCTTCTGCTTTCTTAATTATTGGCCCCAAGTCCTTTAATTCATACCCCTCATTTACTAACACTGTTGCATTGAGGTTTTGCCTTGTTTATTTTAAACCACTTTCTGGTAAATTCATTTTTTTCCACATGCAGTGTTGTTCCTTTTTTCTTATTAATACACTTCTTGCTAATAAACTAACTCTCACTCCCGCAGTTTCTTTAAGCCACTGTCTTTCTAACATCTCATCTTGATTTCTGTCATACATCATTGTACAATGATAATCTAGTCTAGGCTTTCTTGCACTAGAAAGTTGTGTTTAAATAAACTTTCAGCACTTACTTATTAGTTTCTAAACTGGCCTCTCTATTTCTCCCAACCAATACAAATTTTCTTGTTTCTCCTGTACTACACCCAACTGTGTACTTACCATCATTTTGTCTATGTCTATACAGAGCATCTCTCCCTAACAAATTTACTGGAGTTTGTTTTGATGCTAAAACAGGTATCTTAATTGTTTTTCCTGTACTGTCAATTGGGCTGGAGCAGTTACTGGTATTAGCTGCACTTGTCTGGAATGGGAGGAGCTGAAAGCAATGATGGTTGCAGAACTCAGTTCCCCAGCAGGTGGTGCAGGATTTGATGTGTCTGATATCTGCGGCACTGGCTCGTGCTCTGTCACTGTGGCTTGAAGTTTCACTTTTTCTTTGGTCTTTTACTCTGTTTGTCCACAGCATGCACCACATGAGCCACAAACTCATCAAAAGTCTTGTCAGTCAGTCCCACCATGTCTCCCAGGTTGGTCTTTGCTTTTACGTCTCCCAGGGCTAGGAGACGCCCAAGTGTCTTTTCTTCAAAGTCCAGTATCCACTTCTGTGGATCCAAGAGATAAGTCAGCGAGGGGGCAGGGGGGATTATACAAATGTGTCAACGACAGCACGTGTACCCTGGCCGGGTTTTAGGAGGTCTCCAGAAAAAAAGAGGACATGTCCGGGGAAAAGACAACATGCTCAGGCTCAAATCTGGTCACCCTAATTTAATTGCCTCTAGAAATTGAAGGATTTGAATAAGTGCATGTTTATTCTTATATTTTCTCAATCCCTCCTGTTAATGCATGCCACTTGCTTTAATAAAATGTTGAACTAATCTCTGGTTTCTTCCAGTTTCAGTCCAGATGCTTTCAAACTGGCAGTCTCAGGCGGAAAAAAATCGCAATAAAAATCGATATTGTTCAATATGGGAAAATATATCGTGATCAATTTTCTTGCCATATCGCCTAGCCCTAACCTTTCTCCTGGCAACCGCCAAACCCAGATTCATCCATCAGATTGCCAGATGGAGAAGCGTGATTCATCACTCCAGAGAA
>JBBJLS010071923.1:0-10742 GCA_037577275.1 Bryconaethiops microstoma
ATACATACACACATATATATATATACCCCACCCATTTATGATTGAATACTTTTGAATGACAGCACAATACAGGGCAGAGGGTCAGAATAGAAGTAATTTAAGTTTTAAAAGCTACAGTATCAAAGGGAGGTTAGAAAATGTTCATGTAAAAATAAACAATTTTTGGTTCTCAGGGAAAAAATTAAATGCAAGGTAAATGTAAGGGCTACAATATAAGGGTTCTTACTAAAGTCTTTACATTATGTTGTGGTCCATTAAACTTTAAAAAAGTTCCTCACATTCAAACCAAAAGTGGTTCTTCTATGGCTGTTGTTGTCATTCCATTCCTCAGGGACCCCCAAATAGTCCATGCTTTTCCTCTATCCTTATATGTTGCAGCAAGAACATCAACGTTTACGTTTACATTTACATTTACGTTTATGGCATTTAGCAGATGCTGGTATCCAGGGCAATGCACATCAGTGCTTTAGTAGTCCACATCTGTTCTTCATACCTGTAAAGCTAAACTTAAATCAATGGACCACCTGCAGGGGGACCAGTTTAAGTTCTAAGTTCTAAGACTGTGTAAAGTGTTCTAGGTTTAAACTCTTTTCCCCATCTTTGATCACTTTGCAGTGTAAGCCCTCCAGGGGACGCAAGCGAGGCATTTGCTGGTGCGTGGACAAGTACGGGGTGATAATGCCTGGCACTGACTACAACGGAGGCGACATCCAATGCAAAGACCTAGAGAGCCACAGCAACAACAATGGGTGAGGGGTCTCTGCCTTGATCACATGAAAACAGACCCCTTCCCCTGTATTCCATCCACTGCCAATCACTTAAATTAACCTAAGTTGTAAGAGCCTATCCTTGACCTCAGTATAGGCAGAGTTAGAAATGGTAGACATATGATTTGTATGAACCTCAACCTCTCATTTGAGAGCTCACATATGACCTGTGAACCCTTTTTTCTTCTGGGACTCAAATGTTAGTCATCTCTGCAAAAAGTAGCCATTTTATAAGCTTTCTCAATGCACTACAATTACATATCATATCTGAACCCATAGGGAACTATTGGTTAATTTTCACTACTATTGGTATAAAAGCAATATTCATAACAATTGAAGAGCAAATTTCCAAAACTCACTTAGTCCTTGCATAATGCAAAGTACAAGATTAGGTGAATTTCCAAAACTCACTTAGTCCGCTCGCACAGTCGCGAGTGGTACTTACCTACTGGTAGATAATTTTTATGCAGTTAGCTGTTATTGACTCTATGCTGTGTCATGTAGTAGGATATAAATATTAAACTTGAATATCTTGATATAAATAAACTTGATATAAATATTAAAATTGAATATCGATTTACTTAAAAATTGTTTTCATTCTATTTTTTAAACAAATTTGAAACAGACATTGAAAAATGACAAGTAACTGTAAAATTTAAATTAAAAAAATTATTTCCTGTAAGAATTGCTTTCCAATAGGTAAAACAAGTAAAACGAGATTTTCTGACAAAAAGTGCTTTTGGACTGAGTGAGTTTTGGAAATTTGCATTAAAATGTGCAGATGTGTGTTCTCTGTCGAAGATGTGAACTAACTTTATACAGATACCTCAGGTGAACCATTTTTGATTGCCTAAAGGGCAAATGGGTTCTCGAGGAGCCTTTAACGGTCCACACTTTTCCTCTATCCCATTGTGTCATTAGTTGGATTGGAACAAATATTTGAACTGTGTGGGGGATCAACAATGACCACTGGTTTTCAAGAACCTTTCAACTGAGTGGCTTCAACTGGGTTCCACTTTAAAGAACCATCTGCTGAACGGTTCTTTGGGAATCCAGGAGTGGCATTACCTCAAACAACACTATTCATCACCATTCAAGTGTTCAGAAGTTAAGTGGGTTCTTCTGCTTATTCAGCCGCAATGATGTGGAATACACTGGTAATGTGAAGTTAACATCAATGAAGTAATTGCAGAAGTCAGTTTTTTCTTCTCACAGCTGTCTTTGAATTTCACCACTTGCCATTCATGTGAGAAATGTGAAGGCTGCAGAGCTGGCCCCAATCCCCATCGACCCGGAGCGCACCTCCAGCAAACGCATTCCTTTCATCCCTCTCAGAATGCACCGTGACGCAAAATAGCCCCTTGTTGAAGATATATCATACCCAGCCACCGCTCTCGGAGCCATTGGAGGCAACGGGCTGGTGCCAGGCGCTCGGGGTTGGCCGAGGAGCCCAGGAGGATGGGGTGGGGGTTTTGTACTGTCTCTACAGGCCAGTAAGCCCTTAGGCCCCCCAGCCCCCCAAGCTCTGCGAAACATGGCAAATTGTGAGCAAGCTTGGCAGTGGTCCACAGTTCGCCTTAGGTCTGTCACAGCTCAAAAAGACAGCCGGCGCTCGCCCAGCAACATTGGAGGAGCGTGTCTTTGGGTTCATCTGGATTGGCGTCGATAAGCGATGGCCACCGTCTCCTCTGCGTATCGCTGTGCAGCACCGTGCGGCGGCTTGAACGAAGGGAGCCGCTCGGGGAGTGCCACGGGCCGAGCCACCGCAGGCCAAGCTCCTGCATGCCAACACTGGACACTGCCATACCAACACAGGATGCCATTATTCGGCTGCTCCGCTATGCCTCGGCAGGCTAGCTCAAAGTCCTCGGCTCGGTGGCAGAGTGTGTCACCGGCGGCGCTGGCACCCAACGCTGGCTTCAAACGCATTATCGGTTCAAACAGCAGGCCTGAGTTTGGTGAGCTTATCTGTAATGTTTAGCAGCTTTTCAGAAGCACAGAAATAGAGGACTTGTAGTCAGAACTACCTGCAATTCTAACTTACTCTCAAATGCACTTGTCCAAGACCGCTTTTAAAGAGATTTCTCACTAACACTTTAGTTTGATAATCCTTGGGAGATGCTTTATATTCTCTTACTGGCACTCAACTCAATTTCAAAGTAATTTACTATATCAATTTTTTTTAAATACTATTTTCCCTAGCTCTAAATGTAAAACATACGCCTGACACTATACATTTGTATAAATTCTTATATATATGTATATAAATTTGTTTGTGTGTGTGTGTGTGTGTATGTGTGTGTATACATATATACATTTGTCCGTTTTTTGAAAAAAGAGAACATAAAGTCAAATAACCAAATAAGTGCACATAACTATATAAATATATATGCATGCTATACCACAGTCACTCTCCTGTTGAAGGATGTCGGCACTTTTTTGAGGTATGTTGCCAAATTCAGAAGCACTGCAAGCTTCTTGCTTACAAAAGACCTTAAAATCACTTGTGAGCAGATCATCGAGATGTTTCGACCACAGGGCTCCCTGAACTTTTAAAGTCTGGTAGGAAATACCCCTAGAAACTCAGGGGTGAAAAGGGTGACAACACGAACCGCAAAGAGAAATGTGGCTAAGCTTCAGGTAAGGTCAGATTCTTCCTGTCATCACGCAGTTCTTATAAACGAGTGCTTTAACATAAACAGCAGGAACATATTTATGATTAAACAAGCTTCTTAGCATTTAAATCAGAGTCAAGGACGTGTGAGCAACGGAACTATATTACTAACCAGTTTTGAGCTTCAGCAACTGCAACTCATAAAAAAATTATTGGCCATAATACAGATATTCACACAACATCTAGACTGAATTAAACAGAGAAATACATTTTGACATTATTTTGTGGACGATGAAGAAGATATGTACTAATACTAATAAAATCCAGGATGTTATATATCAAAGATATATATTAGGGCTGGGCAAGTTAACGCATTATTATTGCGTTAACGCGTTATTTACTTAACGCTGACAATTATTTTATCGCCCGTTAATGCAGGATTTTGAAAAATCCTTTTATTTTGAAAGTTCGTCGCTTTTCTGGGTTTTTGTGCTGGTGGCTGCGTGGAACTCGCAGCTCTAAGTGTCGGCTGGTTTTCGCAGGGGTCAGGCATCCCATTACTTTTGTCTGACTCAGATTTAGTTACTGATTTCTCAGACATGAATTTGTGTCCAGTTCTATCTGCAGCACCTGGTTTAATTTAATGAAGAACTGATTAGATCAGATTAAGTGGATATTGGGCAGTAAGTGTAAATTCTGGCCTTCCTCAAGGACACATCTGGAAAAGGTGGAACCAACACGTATTGAATCACATTGTATTGTTAATTTATCTGTATTTATTATGTTTGTCTTACATTTTTTACAAATACATTCTTGATGCTCTGATGAACATCTTTACACACAATTTTCCCAGAAGACCTTTGCGCAGTGCTGTATATTACAGGATACATTTAATAAATGGTAGCAATGGACAGGTCCTGTGGAAGACACACCCCTGCCAACCCTGAGGGAAGGAGACCTCCAGACTGTTGGGTTGGGTTTTTTCATTTTTAGGTTCAACAAAACAGTGACAAATGTTTTAGAACAGTGACAGAATATTTATCATTGCTTGACATCACCATGCTGACAGACGGACGATGACGCTTGAACTTCTGTATTAGTTGAAACTAATGAATGTCGAGTTCCTCAATAATAGTAATAATAATAATTTAAAAAATAATAATAATAATAAATACAGAGGTTTGGGCAAATTTAGTCAAATGACACGTTTTATTGATTTTAATGTAAGCTATACCTGATGCAAAATTTTGACACAAATGTGTTTTTTTTTTTTCTTCCCATTTATGGCATTTATCAGATGCTTTTATCCGAAAGCGACTTTATCCAAACCTGACTACAGGGGGCAGTCTCCCTGGAGCAACTTGGGCTTAAGGATCTTCTTGCTCAGGAACCCAGTGGTGGTGCTGAAGGTAGGATTTGAACCCATGACCTCTTGGTCCAGAGGCAAGTATCCTACCCACTAGGCCTCCACCACCATTTAGTAGAGCAGTAGAAATTGTGCACCAGATTCGGCAAAAACACACCTCGTTTTAGGGTCTTCTCTGTACAGGAGGTTTTAACATATTTGTTTTCTCAGAAAATCAACAAAAAATTTGTCATTTCACGTTTGGGTCCAACATAATTGTTCATTTCGGTTTTGGGAGCTGCAACACTTCGCTTTTGTGGGGATCCCCCTGAATGTTGAGCTATGCAAAGCTCCGAAACCAAAAAGAAACTTTGTTTATTTTGGGCTGTGCAAGTGTGGCAGAAGGTGAAAGCAGACGCATTCAGGAGAATTACAGAAGACCCAATGCTCCAGTAGAGAAGGTCTCCAGTAGAGTCAAGGCTGCTGGGTGGACACTTGGGTTCCACCAAAAGTAATTTTACCAGGCCTTCATTCAGGTTTTTTTTTTACATGCTAGCAGGCACTGATTGAGCAAATGACAATCAATAGCGATGATCTTCACCACCAAAATGGGCCGGAACATTACTCAAGTTCCACAAGGTATCTTCCCCAGATTTCTTTTTCATATGCAAAGCAAGAGTAGACGAAACACTGCGTACTATTTTCTACATGGTTTAACAAGAAGACAGTTCACCTAATACCCAAAATAGATATTTCCACCAACACACCTTTGTGAAAACAAGTGCATCAATTTGCACGGTCCTGTAGTTTTATTGCCTGAAACTGAAAGCCAACCTCTCATTTCTGTCGAGGTCTTTCAGGAAGGTGCTGTAGCAGTAACATCCTCTAACAGTGTGTTGTTGAAGTCGTAGTGGAAAGAACAGGCGTGACTGACTTCAGGTAAGCTGTAGGAGTATAGAAACACAATCTGCCACATCAGAGGGTAAAAACACCAGACACTTTTTTCAATACGGTGAGTTCAGTGAGTAATATCCAAACTGCAAAAGTCATTGTAGTGGTGCGAAAACTTCGATATGACACGCAGCGGATTCCCCTAATTACAGTAAATTGATTTCATGATGTTCTCACGTTTTGGCGGACTGTGGGAATTTAGCACCAAGATGCAGTCTCATTAGAGAATCAGTTTTGAAGCTGAAAACTGAAGATGTCTATTCAGTTGTGATTTGAGCTTTTGAGATTTCTTGTTCTAGGCAACTGATCATTGCCAGGCAACCAGCAAGAGTTCTTGTTGCGGAAACTGCGAGGAGCCTCGAGGGCTGGGTAAGCCGTGTGACGCCATCAGGCGTCAAAAACACCATCGTGTTCACCTGTGAATGGACGTTCCAAACCCGAATGGGATGATGACGAATTCCGAATAACCACAAATTGTGTAAACAAGTCAATTCCAGTTGTGCTGCTTTTTCGATTGTGCCTATAAACATCAGTGACCTGAAAATGGAAAACATGATTTAGTTTGCACGTATATTTATAAATTATGAATTCTTTGTCCAATTTATCAGCTCTAGGTTGGAGTTACAGATTGTAGTCCATTTGTTTCCCTGAATCATTTGTTAGGCCCGTATTCATCAACAGTGAGGACAGTTTTAATCCTGACATTTTTGCACTGACATGGTAGTGGCATGTTAGTGTTCATGTGTGAATGTGTGTCTGTGTGTGTGAGTTGCAGTGCTGCTAGAGTTTTCAAACCCCTTAATGTCTCTGTTAGACTGAGATTAGTCCCCTAACCACAGTACACCACAGTGACCACTGGTGAAAGATTAGAGGATGACAAACACAAACTATACAACATCAGTTGAACCGTCTTCAATAATTTTACATCTGCAAGGTGAACCAACAAGTTAGTTGTGTCCAATACAGCAGATAGTGAGTGGACACAAGAATTTATTCCTTTTCCTGCCATAACATTTTTTAATTACAAAACATACTTTTCAGTAAAAAGAAAAATGAAGCAGTTAAAATAACCTTCATTGAGTGCCACCTTGGTTGAACCTCTGGAAAGTATGAACAAGTTTATTCTTAGATTACAAGCGATGGTACTCAAGCCAGAAAAATTGGGCTAACCACATGGACAGAAACAGAAAGGGATTATTCATCTCAGAGACCAAAAACAAGTCTATTCAGAACCCAATCATGACTAAAACAAGAGTCATCATTCGGGAAATGATGCTTATGTAAATATGGTCAGTAATGAGCTGACATTTCCTCCATTATGAATTCTACATCTGAGCTTTTGACTTTTCCATCTGTAGTAGAACAATCTTCAATCTATTTTGGAAGCAACACTCGTAGATTGTTTGCTGTTCCAAAACTTTTGAGCCCATGACCACATTGTGAGGTGAAGATCACATGACTAACTTTCCACAACAGTGCCCATAACACTCGAACTCAAACTCTGCAGTTTTGTAACCTCAGCAAAATCTGACAACTTGCCACTCATAGCCTAAAGTGGGGAAAAACAGTCCATGTCATGCACTGGGTCTTTAGATTACATAAAATATGAACTATGATCACTGCTTTGCAGGCATACATGTAATCTTCTTGGTTTTGTCTTGTATATCGGTATTGGTTCGGTGGGGTGTAGTCTCAGGTCTTTTTGAGTTTCAGGCTTGGTAATGGCCTTGTGGATCTGAGTTTGGGTTTAGTTAGTACAGCTACTGAGTTTGAGAAAGCCAAGCCAAGCTAATCACTCAGCTCCAAATCCAATTATTGCATCTATGACTTTCCTATATTCGCCACATTCAAAACCCAATTTGGGCATAGAGAACAGTAGAGGCCCACTGTATAAGAAACACCTTACCATTGGGGAGAAATTTTTGAGTACGGTTGAAAACCACAAGCCATGGTTTGACACCTTTGCAAGTGCACCTTTCAGTACATGCTCAAGAAGAGGCTGAAGAAGAGAGAGTTTAGAACTTATTTCAACATAAATTCCAAATTCCGTTTTCCATTTTCAACCTGACCATTGATGTGCAAAAGTTTCCAAGATGTTCATCGGTGTCTCCAAGATGTTGCCAGTTAGTCCAAGAGCATTGGACTGTTCTAAAGAACAAAACAAGACCACAGGACATCGGTAACTGAAAACAACAACTTAACCCATTCATGACCAAAACCTACATTCAGAATGAAAAGGGCAAATGCCCCAAAATGTATTCTGATTGGTCTAGTGTGGTGAAAAGACTTGGGATAGTTTTAGCTTGAATGAACATCAACCTTTTCATTATATGTAATTAACAATTCACAATCCAGTACTTTATAAATCACAATCCAGTTTCAGATTGTTTATTCATTTTATTATTTTTGAAAATGATGAGTCCCATGTAGCTGAATTTAAGCAATTAAAACTATGAGTAAAAACCGTTTTTGGCCAAAAGAAAAATGTATGTCACAAGATATTGACTCGATTTTTGGACTGATGTTATTCACTAGGTGACGCTACTCCATAAATGAATTGTGATGAGCTAGGGTCACGCACCTGCCAGAGGCTGACTTGCCATACAAATTTTGTAATTTTTGGTCCAACAGTTATCAAGTTTCTGCCCAAACAGTACTTTGTGTCTACCCCACTTCGGGGGGTGCTAGCATGAAGGGACACCTAGTGACACAAACCTCTTATTCCGTATCAGCCATGTGGGGCCACAAGTACACCAAGTATAATGTGGACTGGTAAAGTCTAATTACATGAAATTATCGATCAAATATGTTAAAAATGTTAAAAAGTTGTCCATCATAATAAAAGCATGGTGTTTTCTTGATTTAACAATAAAACATTGAGATTTCACTTGTCATTCTGTAAAGCCTTCCCTCTAGAGTGTGCCATTACAATGAAAAAATAAATTCAATTTTAAAACAAATTCATAGTTTTGTTTTTTTTTTTTTAATTCACCTACAGTGTCTCGACTATTATATTTAATAAAAATGTATGAAGAGCTCCAAAGAGAAATAAAGAGCAAGCAAAGTGACACCTAAGTCTATTTTTTTATTTAAAATTTAAACTTTGTTCTTCTATTAAAAGTGAGCCGTGCCTGGACAAAATGAAAGTGACCATTATTCACCCTTCCTCGCTCTCTCTCTTCCTCTCTCCCTCTCTCTTCAAGCTGCCCCCAGGGAGGAGCGATGACACGTACCCACGGAGAACATGGCAGGTCTAATAAGAAACGTAAGTAGAGAAAGAATCAATTAAAGCGCCGCTGACCCCGGGTGAACGCGGCCCTGCTTGTTCTACAAGGCTGCCCGCGGGCCATGTCCAACTTCGCTAAATGAGAACGAAGCGGAAAAGGCCTGCGCTGCATCAGATAAAGGGCCATTTATTATCACAGCAAACTGAAGCCTTCCGCAAATACATGAGCTGAATGAATCTGCCACGTCAGCGGCACGCAGCAAATGGTATATAACCGGTAAACTGCAGCGAGTTTTAGACAAATCTGCATTTGTTGGTTCAAAGATGAGTCATTGCAGCCCAGACTGATCCCCCTCCTCCCTTCCTCAAAGAGAAAGAAGGTGAATAGCAGGAGGAAGCCTGCAGATGACTACCTCCCATCCTCCCCAGCCTCGAAAGTGGCATGAATCAGCGGTGACATAACGTTACATCAGTCCACACAACGTGACATGAAGGAGTTCAATAATATATGTTTTACAAGGGCTCGGCGGAGACTCCTGCTCTCAGCAGTGGGAGGCGTTCGAGCGGGCCTCCTAATTGGATGGTTAGATGGATTTGTATTTGCCATGTTTGCATGCAGAGAGAGACGGCGAGTGACAAACGTTCAGACGTTCAGAATTCCTCGTGGAACGCAGCAGAGAATTCCCCAGCTTTGGCGCAAAACGGCCCAGATTAGTGGAACACCTGAGAAAGAGCAGGGAGGAGACGGCGAAGGCACCACGAGAGGGAAGAGGGAGCTAATGAAAAGTTTGATTGTCTCAGTTGTGCTGCGTTTAAGAAAACAATTTATACACGGAATTAAAGAGTGCATACAGTCCTCCTCATTTGGCCATAATTAAACAGTCGGCTCTAAATGCTGCGTTCCACAACCAAACGGCCGTCTGCACCAAAACACGCTCTCCCAAGGTACTGAGACCAAAATAAAGTTAGTCCCGCGAGAGGAGGACAGGATCGGATCCTACTAAATGACAGCTGACGGCCTCTGGAAGACAATTAACTTTGCAATTAGGACAGCATCTGACTATTGTGTCAGACTGAACGAGAATTTGCTGAGAGATGCTGTTATTAATTAAGGCTATCTATATAAAGAGAGAGAGAATACAGCATAAAGAGATAAATATAGTTATATATGTATAATACACTTACACACTATAGGCCAGAATTTTGGCCCTGTAGTATATATATATATATATATAGCTTTTTCAAAATGTTAACAAGAAAACATTAGAAATACTTAGAAATAGTCAAAACAAATGCAACTGACTGGATTTCAATATATTATAGTCTGTAGTAACACACTATTTAGCCACAAAGGCTCAAACTATTCGTCTTGAAGAGACATATCAGGTTTTTCAACATTTTTCAACATCACCCAATTCCTTCTGGTTTGCATATCATTGGACAAAATGTAATTTTTTGACAGGATGAAGCGTTACAACAACAATCCCAAAATTATTTCCACTTCAAAGAAAAGCAAAAAGTTTTGAGAAGGATGTCTTGGCCTCCTCAGTCTTCAGATCTTTCTCTCATTGAGCTGCAGGGAAGAGCTGGACCCACAAGTTCCAAAACAGCACCAGCAAATGAGACAAAACTGTTTGCATGTGTGACAAGGTGCTGGGAGGGTTTGGACACATGTTATTTCCAAAAATAGCTGGAAAGGATGCAGCAAATCTGTGCTGCTGTGATAAAGACAAGGGGTGGTTATTTTTTATGAAACCTCTTACTTACAGTATGTATTGTTACATTATACTTCAAAACCTGCCAGTAATGCTTGTTTACATATTTCTAATCTTTTTCCTG
>JBBJLS010071924.1:0-10740 GCA_037577275.1 Bryconaethiops microstoma
TATATATAGACCATATTGTCTTTTTTCACTATTAAAAAAAATTGTCTTTGTGATTTCATTGGACTTGGAACTGTACTTTTTTATTTAAGAGTGAAGCTGAGTTTGTGAATGTGTGTAGTGTATTTTAATGGAGGAGTTGAAGGTGAAATCTTGACAGGTCAAATTTCTTTGTGAGTTTGTCAGTATACTGGACTATACCATGTAAATTTTTATGGCTTAACATGGTGTTGATTTGTCAGTGTGTACATACTGTCAGTCAGTCATGAAGCTTGTCTGTTTTGCGTTCGTAAATTATATGCTAAAAGTTTGTTTGAATCTATGGCTGTTGCTTTTGGCATTTCTATTGCCTGGGCCTGCTGTCTGAGGACTATAGTGCTCTTGAAGTGTATTATTTATCTTTGACTATTTTTATTTTCCCAAAAAAATGGAGATTCTAGGCATGTTACATGAGTCTCTGTCACCCTGATAAAGGACTTTGGATGTTTTGACACATTTTGTCTTTCTGTCATTAACAATTCATACTGCAGTTTGACCGTATCAAAAAATTAAGGCCACAAACAGGGATTTGTTTTCCATTAAATGTACATCATCCTTGTTGGAAAATAAACTTGTATCTCTTTTTTGACATTTTTCATTTACATCATTTGAAAAAAAGCCAGCTTCCCAATACACTGTGTCACAGTTTGAAGACGAATTGATTAAGAAACATGTAGAAAAAAAAGAACAATTTTTTACATTTACTTAGTTTTTTTCTTCACTGTAAACATATTTTTTAAAGAGAGATACAAGGCTTTGTTCTGACAGTGACGATTTTCAACTAACAAAAATCAAGTAATCTTTACACACCACTGGATATGAAAAATAATAAGTAAAAAAGTACAAATTGGCATGACTAAACAATTTGTAATTTGTCATTAATTGCTGATTCGGACACCCAGGCTTTTCGTTCATTGTTTACCAAAACAAGTCGTTCATAAATTCTGGATTGTGGCTTTAATGCATGGCGTAGGTATTTAAACCCAGATCTATCTTGGCGTGTATGTAACGGCCTTGAAGATGCTGTCATGTTGCAGCTGTATGCAACTTGCATTCCAAGCCTGCACAAAACGCCTACTGCCTCTAAACCTCAGCGCTGTCAAACTGGTTCCTCTAAGTTTCAGATTCAGACTGCAAATAAAACATGACCTTCTCTGCTACCCCTGAATTTTCATTACAGACAGGCATACACATAGTGGGCATACATACAGCTAGCACACAAACAGTATTCTGACCTAAGTATTAGAACAATTTTCTCTTTATATACATTTAACATGTCTTCAGTTATTAATGCCATCAAAATGAAAAATGTTTACTCCATAAAACAGTGGTTGTCTTGTGGTTGTAATGCTGACAGTATATGTTGCTTCAACAATTGTGTGCTGTATCAGCATTGATTGCTCTCCAAGATTATAGGCACCCTTCCTAAAGAGTTTTAAAAAATCAACTTATCTTAGTATTATGTCGATAATAGAAAATAAATCTTATATTTAACATTTGGTCATTTCCGTCTAAGAATAAAGCAACCATTAGTGACAAATAATCACAATGTCACAATTATTGGCATCCCAAGAAATCTGAAGTCATCCCATGCAAATCAAGTACCATCCCATGCATACTTAACTAATTTTGTGTTTTGGAATTTTTAAGTAGTCAATGATTTCCTGTTTCACTGAGGTATAAAAATGAGGTGACACAGGTTCCAAAACTCATAAATATCACCACTGGTTTCCATTATGGTAAGGTAAAACTGTTCTGACACTTATCAGGCAATGGACACTGGAAAATAGGGGGTTGATTTAAAATGTCCACATCAACAGTTAGGACAATCATGAATTTAATGAATTCAAAATGATCATGAACCAGCCTGAAAATCTCTTCTTCTGTGTTCTTATAAAGTTGTATAAAACATTACAACAGAAGAGCCAGGACTCTCCAAGATCTGGAGAAATTCTGCTTTGAGCAATGGTTGAAAATCCCCTCTTTTGCATTCTTAAGGCTTACATAGACTAAGTGCTGTTCTCTTGGCAAAAGAGGGTTGCACTCTATACTAAATGTGGAGTGCCAAGAGTTACAACACACTGCAGAATAAAATACATTTTGTGATCACCAGTGACTTTTTCATATGAAATGTATATTCTCTTTATTTGCTGAGTAAAGAAAACATGTGACAACCCTTAAGGAGAATTTCCATCAGCCTTTTCCACTCATATTACATAAGGGTGCCAATACATCTGGAGAGCCCTGATTCGATGTCCTTATTACAAGCGGTTTTGTCCCCGTTTCTGCCTAGTTTGTCAAAAAGAGGGCAGCACATGCCTGTTATGGTGACACTTTGTTACTAATTTAAAGGTCTAACATCGTGACTAATCATGTTCAGACAAATGAACGTTCATGACTAAGACACGGCCTAATCTGTTCCATGGCCGTTAAACTACAGACAGCAGCTTGTGATATTTCTGGTAGAGATGTCACTTCCACTAAGTATCTTCATGCACAGGTGCTCAAACTGACAAATGCTCTCTGTTCTCTGCTACCACCACTCCATTCTCTCAGCCAGTGCTGCTTTTTTAGATGCTACACGCCATCTGTTTACTAATATGAGTCCATAAAAACAACCCTAAATTTATACTGGTCTGGAAAAACAGATACTTGTGTTTAATGTTCATCATTTAAATGATAGTTATGCTCATGATTTAAATAATTATGCTCTTCTTCTTTAAAATGCAAGGCGTGTTTTTTCTTAGAAGACTTTGAATACAGCCGTACTGCATGAAGTCCTTTACCCATTTATAAAAATGAACTGAAGGTAACAGTGCAGGGAATAGAGTATTTGTTAAATATCCATTCATGGATGTGATATCACTTTAAACCCAATATGCATCTTTAAACCCACTGGAAAGATATAATGAAGGCTTTGTCCATTTATGAAATATTCAAGCTGCTTTCTGTGTCAACCACACTCATGATGTGCTTGTAGCATATGAAACACCAGTTGAATCCAGTTTCTGACATACAGCATCGTTTATGGACTACTTATGTGTGTGCAGATACATCTGTATTTTTTATTTAGACCTGGACATGCAAAGAACTAGTATGTTAAGATATATGTATGATGGCAGAATATTCAATGCAACCAGCAAGATCAACCACAAAGGCAAGCAATAATTTGATTCTTATCCAAAATCAATTCTTGTAAACTGTACAATTATTGACTAGTGCTCATAAACTGAAATGTAGTAATCAGATGTTCATATTTAATATCAGAAACGTTCACAACATGTTCAGGCTGAGTAAATGTCTCTGTTTTTAGTGTTGGGTAATATTCCATCCATCAGAAATATGACATACAACAGGTTTCCTGTATAAAGTAATAGAAAATGATCAAGTATTCTTTGAGCTGTTTGAGATTCAGTGTATCAGACCTGAAGAGACAAGATCGTATTTTAAACAATAAGAAAAGTTCTTTTTCACCTGTAATCGTGACTGAATTCTGCTCAGTTTCTCTCTGTAGCATTAAGAAAAAACTTAAGGTCAGAAAAAATTGGATAAATAAAAACTACTGAATGACAACTTAGGATCAAAAAGAGGTATTTTTTTTTTATTTGGTTAATAATTTTGTCTTAGTTCAATTACTTTGGCGAACAAATGTATGTATGTTGTGATAGACGTTTCGTGCAGTAGATGTTACACTGTGAAACCTTTCCGGCTTTGTTTGAAAAGTATTCTTCTTACTGCATTTTCCCTTATTCATTTTATTTGCCATTATCCAGAGATGACGGTCTGATGTTGCTTTTTGCCAGTGGTTTGTTAAGCTATTCCAATCAGAAATATACTAATGAAAACACTTTGCCGAGATGTGTGTGATTTTTAAAATACATTATCAAACTAACACCACTTACATTTGTGCTGTGGTTCGTGTCCTCTTAGTGATGCCTAAGAACACATTATTGGTAATGAAATGGAGCACAGATTTTAACAATGACGCTTTTAAGAACTTTTTTTTAGATAAAAACAAACTAGCATTTTGGTCATACATACATTCATAACATACATGCACACACACACACACACACACACATTTTCATACCACCATTCACACATACATACATACATAAACCAGATATTCTGCCACATGTTCCATTTCTGAAAACACTCCATAACACACCTAGACATTCTGATTAAAAAACACTGAGCAAAATATACAGCAGAGCATTTGCAATAGGAAAAATGCATGAGTAATTTTTTTTTTCTGCCCTTCTCTTGCTTAAACTACCATTGTAGCAACATTTTGAGTTGATAAACCCTGTTTAATAAATCGTGCTCTTGCATGCCTAATATGTGCATTTGACCGAGCATCTCAGAGAATAAATTATTGGGTCTGTGTGGCAGAAAATCAGTTACGGCAAATGGAAAGACCTACGCCCAAAAACACATGGGAGACGGTTGATGAATTTAGGTGCTGCTGAAAAGAAGGTTTTCGCTAAAATTGCATGTTCCAGTGCCCCTCGTCCAGCCATTGTGTTAACACAAGGGAGACGCTAAAGCTGCGGGGACCTCTGGAGTGCACCAAATTATAAACGTGCCAAGAGTGGGGAAAACAACAAAAAAAATCAGATCAGCGGCCAAGCTGGGAGAAAGTCTAACAAATAGTTGTGTGCCTATAACAAATAATGTTATTGTTTTTCGCAGTATTTCTGGCGTGTAGGGGCTTGAGTGAGCACATCAACCAGCAAAAACAAGCTGGTCTCACTTTTTTAAATTATGTGTACAAGAACCACTGTTTTTTAAAAGAACTCCCCTGGGGGGTCACATGTTCAACACCAAGGTGAACATTTAGTTGTTTCTTTGGAAGTGGTGCTCTAAAAATCATGCATGCAACACAAAATAAAACACAAAGTGAAAACACCAGACACACCGAGGCAAGAAGCATAAACAAAGCACTTCATACCACTGCTGTTTTCACTTATTTGCATCCCTTATCTTTTCAATTTTTAAAGGAAGAAGGGAGATTTTTTTTTTACATTTGCGTTTGTATCTAATCAAAATGGCCTATAGACTATATTTCTTTTTTGGATCTTGAATTATTGACCCGTTATCTTCAGAATTTATGAGGTAAAATGCTTGAAATTTAAGCAAAAAAACATTGGGGGCCCAAAGCACTCAAACTGGCCAAGTGCGAGGTGTCTTTTCTCCAAACCCAGCTCTTGGTAGATATCTAAGTCTGTGTTCCCTATTTTATGTGTTCAGTAGTACTTCTGCACACATTCGCGTTATTATGGGATTTGCAAGGCAAATCATGAATCAGCGGACTCTTACTAACTCCTCGTGTATTTTTATGTTGTGCAAAGAGCAGCGAGGATGATCTAACATCATTATGTCTCCGCTCTGCCCTTTCCAACATATCAGCGGGGATAGGTTTTTAGCTAATTATGCTAGATATGATGACACTAGTTATCTGAACAGCACTGCAGCAATGAGGTGGGCGAGGGAAGGTTAATCTGTCATGGCAGCGAGACAGTTCAGGTCTCCGACCCTCGGGTGAAGTCATAATAACTGCCTTCCAGTTTTTACTAGAGCATCTGAGTCCTATAGGAGCAGATAAACAGCTTGAGGCAAGCTATGGGGGCGATATATCCTCTCTGTCACACACTCACCACAGCTCCTGACATGGTATAGAGAAGCACAGCTGTTTGAGTTTACTGAGCAGTTACCTAAGATGTTCCGTGAGCTTACTCCACAATCTGGTATATTCCACTCATAGTGTGTATTTTATCTCCACCGAGAGGAAGGCTAGCGGTTCTTTATTGAGTTTTGGCCAAGGGGCTATTTAATATTGGCTCGATGCATTGCTGGAATACTCTCTGACCATTATAAATGGCCATAGTGACAGACATGCACTTTGTTCAAAGGACTTGGGTGCTTTTAATTTGTAAATAATTCATGATTGTATATAGACAAATGTGCTTGTTTTCTCAGGATAGAACAGCATAAAATATTTCAACACTTCTGTGATATTTTAAAACACTTTTCATTTCCAGTTCCAGAACTTTATATCAATTGACTTGCGTACATTCATGACATCAGTAAGCACGAATAACCAATCAGCATTTAGTAGTTTGTCCTACATCCCAAAACCTGTTTTACTGCAAAAACGGAACTATGTTGGAATGATTTCATTCTACTTTTCAAAGTAAGTGAAAATTCCTGAATAGTAGGCCAAGCAATATTTGATTAACATTGTAGCTGTTTTGATTAACATTAGACCCATTTACCCTTTTCCAGCAAGAACATTCTCACAGGCACCCTCTAGCTGTCATTCGATATGGTGAAAAATTTGACAGTGACCAGGCTCCTCGCAAACTGCCTTTGGTTAAACAATATATTTAAAATGGGGAATAACTGTGGACTAAACACGATATTGTTTATTAGGATTTCAACGCACCGTTAATTGCAGATGTTTCAAAATGAAAACGTCACACCTGGAATAAGAAACCTGTTATTTGTATATCGTCAATATTGGTCACACACACACACACACACACACACACACACACACACACACACACACACACACACACACACACACACATTAAATTAAAGGTCCAGGTGAAAATCTGGTGAGCAGGCTAGAATTAGTATGCACATTAGTTTTCTTAAATTTTCAAATCAAAACTCAAATAAAACGTGTTTATCGTTCGAATAAGGGTATGTGCAGCCAGGAACTTGGGTGAAGACTCGGTGATAGGTGGGGGCGATGAGACATGAAGGGAAAATGGACTATGACATCACTGGTACACTATTACACCACAATACTAATGGTATACTATCATTTTTCCCTGCACTTTATACAAAGCAAGGGTATTTAGAGGTGGGCCAAAGTCACTTAACATCAAACAAATGGAACGTCTTGTCTTTTGAAAGATATGACACAGCGACCTGTGATCACTAACAAGGCCAATGTACAGTGAAAGAAACATGCTGGATTTAGCTTAATGAGACAGAGAGAGCTCTATTATGGGACAGTAGTGATAGGGAGAGCCTCATATGAGGAAATAAGCTGTCCTGGAATCAGTGCTGAGTCTAGTACTGCAGTGTAGTACTATGTGACATATTGCTGTGTTTTAGTAAACACAATCTTGCACTGTTTTTATCATTAGAGGCCGTCTGTTATCATTAGCAGTCGCTGAGCTGCTCAAACTGTTTTATGATAATCTCACGACTGCTAAAATGGTTTAGAATTTCACGACAAACTGTTACCACCCTATGTACTGCTGACACTAGCAGCATATAGGCAAGGCAAGGAATGGCAAATTTAATTAAAGAGCACATTTCATACACAGGCAGCTCAAGGTACTTTACACAGATTAAAGTAGAACAGTTAAGAAAAATAGAATTTAACAGATGAAGCGCATTGTTTAAGAGAAAATAAAAGAAGTAAAAAATTTAAATAAAAGAAATTAAAACTAGGGCTGGGCATGTTAATGCGTTATTATCGCACTAACGTATTATTTACTTAACGCGACAATTAATTTATCATTCGGTAACGCAGGTTTTCCTTTTATTTTGAAAGTTTGATGATTTTTTGGGCTCCTGGGTGCATGCAGCACGCAGCGCTCTGCGTCTTCGCAGATTTTCGCGGAGGTCAAGCGTCCCATTACTTTTGTCTATGTTATAGAGTATTGGTACACCTGACCATTACACCAACAGGGACTTTAATGGCACTGCATTCAGATATGCAGACTTTCATATGGAGTTTGTCCCCCTTTGCAGCTGCTATACTTGTTCCGCCCCCGCCCCATGCTCTGGACTCTGAAGGGAACTTGTTTTTCTATAACAAACTAGATAAAACGTGAACGCCCTGGCAGGGGCAAATAGCTTTGTTTTTGTATTTGATTTGATTACATTAATGTTTAAGAGACAGCATCATGTGTTTGATTCAAAAGTAATGTTGATTTGCCACAAAATCTCCCAAGTACACACACACACGCTGTTCCAGATTGTAGAACTTATGGTTAAGCACCATTTGTCGTTTTGTGGAACATATTTTATTCATTTCAGACAAGGCTGAAATCAATACATATAAGAAAGGAAGATTTGCCTTTTTACCAATTCATTTCATATTGTATAAGCTCACAAAAAGGATCTTCGTTTGAAGCCACAGAACGTTTCTGGCTTCCCCAAAGAACCTTTCAGTCGACTGTTCCTTAGAGAATCACTGTTGTAAACGAGACGTGTCAGGTAAGTTTAAAGAACCTCCATATAAAATAAAGGACATGGTAAATTATCTTTTGTATTACATGATGGCCTTTAAAAACCTTTAAAAGGTTCTTCTGTGTGATGTGGCAGTCACCACATAAACAATTTCCTCCTGGATAAATAAAGTTTTCTGATTCTGATCCTGATTCACACTCCACATTTACAAGCCTGTTTGATCAGAAAGTGAAATTGTTCTTTTTTTGCCAGTCCTGGTCCTATTAGCGCCTTCTCTTCTTCACCAATACCCACTTCAACACAGTAAAGGCTTGATAACCAGCTGATTAGTTGGTTCACATGTGTTGGAAGCAGTGAAAATGCTCAAATGTGCTGGGCAGTGTGCCTCAGGAACTGGAAAACACTGTTTGAATGTTGATATATGTTGCACCGCGTCCATGGAGAAATATCTCATCAATCTATGTACGTGTTCACACCTGCTGGTGACAAAGTGACCTTAAGAGCAGTCTTGAAAGCTCAGCATTCCAGTGGACCACCTGAAGCACCTGTCCAAGCTCACTATGTTCTTCTGAAGACCTTGATTGGCTGGATCAGATTCACTTGTGTGCTAGAAAGTGGATCTCCAGGAGGAGGGCTGACGACCACCTGGTGTTACAGCAGACCTGCTTCCAACGCATAACTAGTTAATGAGCTATTGAGGGGAAATGGGTTTGTTAGAAGTGTTTTCAAGTCCTGCTCCTGCAGTGTTCACTGCTCCCAACACACCCGCTCCAGATCCTTACTATGATTAGGTTTGTTTCTGAAATAAGGGAAAGCTCTTAAGTAAATAGGGGAGTGGCCTCCAGGACCAGTATTAGGAAACCATGTTAGAGATGGAAACACCACAATCTGGAGGGTTCCAGCAATAAGACTGAGAAGATTAAGATATTTCAGTATTTTCCAACCTTGGTCCTGGAGGCCACCCTGCCATGCATGTTTAAGTTCTTTCGCTTCTTTAAGAAACCACTTTAGCACAGATTGGGTTTGTTATCGAGCTGATTAGTTGGATCAGGTGTGGTGGGAGCAGAGAAAACACGTGTAAGCTGGTCACCTGGACCAGGGTTGAGACAATTAGACTTCTTTGTAGGCCACTACTACTTCTGTCCAAACACTTCTAACAAAATAAGGACAGAAGAATCCGTTTTAATTACAGCTTTGACTATAGTTTTAATAATATATATATCAGGGCTGGGCACATTAACACGTTATAGCTTTAACGCATTATTTACTTAATTTCGACAATTATTTTATTGCGCATTAATCATTAATTACACCAACAGGGACTTTAATGACACTGCATTCAGATACTCTGAGGGGAACTTGTTTTTCCTATAACAAACTAGATAAAACAAGAACACCCTGCAGTGGTAAACAGCTTTGGTTTTACATTTAATTTGATTACATTAATGTTTAAATTGAGATTTACTGTAATATTTGAACTGTAACTGTGTAACTGTGTAAAAGGAAACACTGCTGTAAAAAAGCTCTTCAATTGTTTAAAGTGTTTGCAAACCAAATGTTACTGCACGTTTGTTCATATAGCAGTACTTTAAAACTAAAAGTGTGCAATACACTACTTTTGAATTAATTGTTTAATATTGCGTATAACAATGCGATTAATCGTGATTAAAAATCGTTGCCCGTATACATATACTGTATATATATTTGTAAAAACTGATCCATCAAGCGGTAACGATGATGAGGTTATCATATTTTGCTGTTAAAAAAGTTCATCCCTGACTCACAGCTAAAACTGCGGCAGGTCGGTGTGTGTGGAGGAGTTGGACGTTACTCTGATGTTACTTTCCTTCAGAGCTCAGAGCTGAAAAGATACATGCAATCATGACCGCTGATGTGAAAAAAAGATGTGGATTTTAATAGAAATGTTTAAAATAAAGCGTTATTTTTCTATTAAAGAATATTTTAGAGGTAATTGTAGACCACTGGTACAAGGTTTTATTCTGACAGTGCCAGTACATAAACTGGAATAAATTAGGATGATACATTTTTAGGGCGGTAAAAATCAATCAATCAATCAATCAATCAATCAATCAATCAATCAATCAATCAACCAATCACTTAATCTATCTATCTATCTATAAAGATATGATTTATTTTTATATCTATAATCTTGTTTTTTTAGTTTTTGTGTATTTTAATCCTGTATTTATTATATTATACATCTGATTTTCACTCATTTTCACACCCAACTAAAGTGATGTGATTTCTTTTGATTTGTGCTGAGACTGCATCACACAATCCCACCTAACATTTTCTTAGGTGGATGGCTTCAGCATCACTGGAGTTCAAACTCCACTACGGAGTGAAATCATTGCAGGCTTGTCACACTTGGGCCTGCCAGAATAGAAGTGAGTGGTATGTGTGTGTGTGTGTGTGTGTGTGTGTGTGTGTGTGTGTGTGTGTGTGTGTGTGTGTGTGTGTGTGTGTGTG
>JBBJLS010071925.1:0-10740 GCA_037577275.1 Bryconaethiops microstoma
CAAAAAACTGTCAAGTGGATTTATTTAAAAAAAAAAAAAAAAAAAAAAAAAAATATATATATATATAGATATGGAATTTTTTGGGGTTTTTTTTTTCTGGGTGTGTGGGTGTGTGCGTGTGTTTTATGCACCCTCAATCAATAGTTTCCAGTTTCCTCATCAAAGGTTTTCCACTAACTTGCATTAAACTTTTATTTTCTAGTAAGTTCTGTAATTGCAATGTGTTTAACACTTATTTGTTTTTTGTGGATTTTCACATGTGTTTTTTAACAGTGTTGACATCTTCACTTCGATTCTCAAACGTGGAACATAGTGGAAATGAACTCTTCTTTGAGTAGGTGTACAAACGTCTGCCTGGTTCTGTACACAAAAGCCCTTGGAGCCCTGATGACTCAGCAAAGTGGCAGCAGGAAACAATAGGGTGTGTCCACTGAGGGATTTTTACTCTACCTGGAATCTGTGATGTCATGTTGGAAGGAAAGGGTAACACCACAGTCACGTCGTGTCACAGAAGTGACTCAGTGGGCCATGAATCGTCAACACATACACATCTCACACAACCGCCAAGCCCACTGATCCACTGAAAACCCTGCTTTGAGTAAACAGCTCCGGATTATTCCAGATTATTCCAGATTAAATCCTTTTTCAGTCCATGGTGTTTGTTTGTACCCTCATATGAATGCGTACATTTACATTCACTGGAGCTATGAGGATGAAGTGACTGATAAACAAAACAAAAGTCAATTGACAGTTAAATCTTTTCTGTAAATACATCCCCAAAACTTCTCTTAACCCCTCAAACAGCATTCAGTTTTCCATAAAAGTAGCACAGACTTGTCCGTGTGGTTTAGAACACAGGTTGACCTACTGCTTTAAAACTGAACAAAACTTCACTGTGTAGCCAAAATCTATACGGAGCCTTTTTAGACAACAGGGTCTGTTTTCACAAATAAAAAGTGCTGATTTAGAATCAGTTTATTACCATAAATATGGAGGAATCTGATCCACGATCAGTCCTCTACAGTCCTGACAAATAACACTGGAAGTAAAATTTGGTTCATTTTTGTAGCTCATAGTATATCGTATTGTGCCCTAAATCACATCACACAACCTGAAAATGACTGGGTAAATTAAAATTTTCACTGAACCGTCTCTTTAAATCCTTAAAATGTTACCAAAATGACCTGAAAGTGCCCCCCTTGTTAACCCCCCTGACACCCCCTGTTGACAACATTCTCCTAATCTATTTTCTAATTGGCCCATCCCCACAATAACAAATAACAAATCGCCCTCTGTTTGTGTGTTCTCGGGTTGTAACATTCAGTTTTAGATCTAGAGGGTTTGAGAGTGATATAACAAGGCTGCAGTTATGTAGGGGAAAGAGCAGATGGCTGGAGAATCAATAATCTGGGATGTGAAATATCAAACACACTGTGTTCACCACTGTTACTAGCAAGAGAGGCTGCTGTTTGAGTGAACATCTTGTAGTATTATTTGAACGATAAGAGTAGTAACCACACTATGTATAAACCTGTGTAAACACCTGCTTATCTAATGTTCCTTACAAAATCAAAGATATTAATAGAGGCCTTTTCCTCTTTTGCTGTAATAACAGACTCCACTCTCTTGGGAAGGCTTTGCACTAGATGTTGGATCACTGATATGAGGATTTGATTGGGGCATTGCTGAGGTCAGGTACTGATGTTGGATGATTAGTTGATAAACATCTACAGCCAAATGCTGGTGGGCTTTATACCTCTGCTTGGCTCTAGACATCATGACCTCAGGTTTAGGTGTGGGAACTTCAGACTATTCTATTAGCAGTGCTTTTCTGTGAAGATTATACAACACGAATTCCAGAAAAGTTGGGATGTTCTTTAAATTTGAATAAAATGAAAACCAAAAGACTTTCAAATCACATGAGCCATTTGTTTATTCACAACAGAACAAAAATAACATAACCAATAAAATTGTACACCTTTATCCACTAAATGAGCTCGTTTCAAATTTGATGCCTGCTACAGGTTCCAAAAAAGTTGACACGGGGGCAACAAATGGCTGAAAAAGCAAGAAAATGTGAAAAGATTCAGCTGAGAGAACATCTAGCAACTAATTAAGATCATTGATTTCAGGTCTGTAACATGATTAGCTATAAAAGGGATGTCTTAGAGAGGCAGAGAAGTAAACACGAGCAGAGTCTGTGAAAGAGTGCATAAAAAGATTGTAGAATACTTTAAAAACTATTTTTTCTCAATGTCAAATTGCATCAAAAGATTCAGAGAAACTGGAGATATCTGCTTCAGATGACACTGCATCGCTTATCGGCATGATTGTGTCAACGACATTACTGAATGGGCCCAGGAATACTTCCAGAAACCACTGTCGGTAAACACAATCCGCCATGCCATCTGCAGATGTCAACTAAAGCTCTATCATGCGAAAAGGAAGTCATATTTGAACATGGTCCAAAAGCGCCGTCGTGTCCTGTGGGCCAAGACTCATTTGAAATGGACTTTGTGGAAAAGTGTTCTATGGTCAGACGAGACCAAATTTGACATTCTTATTGGTAATCACGGACTCCGTGTCCTCATGCGAAGGGAGACCTTCCAGCATGTTATCAGCGTTCAGTTCAAAAGCCAGCACCTCTGATGGTATGGGCAGCTTGCATGTTTTGGAAGGAACTATGAATGCTGAAAGGTATATAAAGGTTTAAGAGCAACATATGCTCCCCCTCCACACAATGTCAGGGAAGGCCTTGTGTATTTCAGCAGGACAATGCAAAACCACATACTGAAGCTATTACAACAGCATGGCTTCGTCGGAGAAGTGTCCGGGTGCTGAATTGGCCTGCCTGCAGTCCAGATCTTCCACCTATAGAGAACATTTGGCACATCATTAAACGAAAAATACGTCAAAGACGACCCCAAACTCTTTAGCAGCTGGAAACATATATCAGGTAAGGATGGGACCAAATTCCATCATCAAAACTCCAGAAAATCATTACCTCAATACCCAGATGTCTCCAAGCTGTTTTGAGAAGAAGAGGAGATGCTACACCATGGTAAACATGCCCATGTCCCAACTATTTTGAGACCTGTAGCAAGCATCAAATTGGAAATAAGCTCATTTTTTGCATAAAATTGTAAAATTTCTCAGTTTAAACATTTATGTTATCTATGTCCTGTTGTGAATAGAATATTGGCTCATGTGATTTGAAAGTATTTTAGTTTTCACTGTATTCAAATTTAAAGAACGTCCCAACTTTTCCGGAATTCGGGTTGTATAAACTGGGTGTAGACAATTGAACACTTATGTCAGCAAAAAATGAACTCACTGATTAGTAGGGCTCTCTAGATACTTATGGACAAACATACACATGCATAACAGTTTGAGCACTTCATAAAAACTCCATCTGATGCTGATATCATGGATGTACTGTGATGTTTTTGCTTCCTTTTAGTGCCATTTAAACCACCACCCAGTTGATTTGGTGTTCTGCACACACACAAACATGTTTGTCATATTGCTATATTTGTGAGGACATTCTGCTGACTTGTGTAAGACTGTATCTGAGCAATACTACACCTACCCTCAAACCCAATCCTAATCCTAACCTCAATAACCACATGGCAATCTTTCTGCTCTTTTAGTTTTTTCTAAAACATGTGATGAAAACAGCATGTTTCCTTGTGAGGACCAGAAAAATGTCCCCACTTCTACGGATTTTCCAGTCATTATGTGAACATTTGGGCCACACACATACACACACACACACACATACACACACAATTAATCACAAGCCATTAATTCATTTAAGAATTAAAAAAAAGAATGTCATAATACACTGTGTGTGTGTTCACTGCAAATTCCTTTAGGTTGTGTTAATGCTGTTCTACATACTTTGCCCATTCAGCATTCTGGTGAACTTTGCTCAAGGAGAGGAGAATGACATGTTCATGCTCACGGAAAAGGCTAAAGAGCTCTTTCGAGGAAAAGGAAAAACTCTCTGTCCCCTCTCTTCTGTATCATAACATCAGCTCTATTGATTTTTCTCCCATTTTTCTTTCTTTCTTTCTCTCTGTCTCTCTTCTGTTCCCTTGTTATCTCTGTTTTTCGTCATTCAGTGACAGATGACAGATGGAGTCAATAAAACAGCAGTGCCGTTCCACTGCCAGCGTAATCACTTACTCTCTACACCGTCATCACTGCTCACATGCTGAAGTGCAGATGCATACACTCTTTTTTAAACATTGTTATATATATCTTGTCTTTGCCATATTGAGTAGACTAATTTAAAGAAATGGGAACAAATGTTTTACTTTGACAGGCTGTAAAGTGCCTTAAAATACAAAGTGCCTAGATAACAGTGCTGAATCACTCAGTATACAGCAGCACAAGTATACTTATCATTGGCCTGAGCATCTGGAAACATCTGCATCTGTTTCTTCACAGGTTCAGACCTTAAGATAGATGTGCTTTGTTTTGCTTGAATGATTCATTCGTAGGTCACTGTGTGAAAAAAACAAAACACATTTCTCTGAAACTGGTCAGATTCAGGGACTGGACTGAAAATGAGAGCCTTTGAAAGTCCTTCAGGAAGCCTGGAGAACTGTTCCTCAAGACTACATTAAAAAAAACAAGAAAGTCTGTCTCTTAGGAAGCAAAATGTGGAGAAATGAAGGTGGCTCAAGATTTTTGCACAGTACTGTACTTTAATATGTGAAAAGACTGGATGTCATATAACTTTTTCCTGCTCCTTCTTCTAGGTCCAAACACTGACAGAAATTTACTGTCAGATTTTGTGCTCGATTTTGCTAGTTTACTGCTGTGGCAGCTGTAAAGATTTTGGTATTGATTAGGTAATATTACTGGAATAGTAAACACTGATATATTGAAATACTGATATACTAAGAAAAGCAATATCCTTACAGGATGCAGAAAAAGTTGGTTACACGTTGTTTTACCTCAGGATTGGATAATTGTAATGCCCTGCTCTCCCACCACTCAGTGTTCGCTGATTGTGGAGTGGACAGGGGAAGCGTCAATGTCCCATGTCGTTCTTGGTGCTTTTTAGCCAGGCTGTTAAAGCTAGGTCTGCCAGAGTCACGTTTTGCATAATTTATATTTATGTTTCGTAGCATGTAATTTGAAACAAAACTTTTTTTGTACTCTATACCAGATTAACCTCCCTGAATTACATGCATGTGCTGCCCGATCCCTTACCGAAGCTACTGCTTCTTACACAGATTCCAATGAAAGCTGCTACTACTAATAAGAAACAGTAACGGGTAGCTGGTGACGTGGTGGTTAGGTATCTGCCTCTGCAATCATGAGTTTGTGAGTTCGAATGACAGGACTGCCAGCGGCACCACTGAGGTACCCTTGAGCAAGATACCGTCCCCATACACTGCATACCGGGCACCATTGCCGGCTCAGGTGAATGAGTTAAATGCAGAGGACTCAAGTAATTTCCTCCGGGATCAATATAGTATGTTAAATAAATAGAAATAACTGATCCTACTACTGGTAACTATAGGCTCTGCTACTCATTATTGCTAGTTAAGTCTGTGTACTTCTGCCTCTTAGATACTGTCATCCCCATAATGATATTTTTTACTCTCTCTTGCTATTTGTGGTGGACAAGAGGAAGACTGGTTCCCATTTTCAGTCTTAGTTCCTCCCAAACTTTCTTTCTCCAGCTTTAGGGAGTTTTTCCTCACCTCTGTCACTTCTGGCTTGCTCAAGGAGGCACCTGGATTGTGTAAAGCTGCTTAGCTACAACATCAGATGTAAAAAGTGCTATATAAATACATTTCCAGTGCTGTTATAAAAAAAAGTTGACATTGGTTGGGAAGATTTCAAGTAGCAATCATGGTGAAGGTTCCTGAAGAGCTTTCTGAAGTACTCAGGGTCAACATTATTAAACAACATTCAAATGCACAAAGCTAAAGATCTGTAGCAAAGACCTTGAACATCACAGTCAATACATTTTTAATTATAAGGAAAATATGCCTGAAGCCAGCAGTCACTTGAAACAAGTTGCGGAACGACCTGACAGAAGAAACAACAACAATTATATAGAGAACAATAAGTACTGAACTGCTCTGCAATCATCTCCATTCATAAATCCCACCAAAATAAAAAACGTCTACATAAAATGTCCACAAGCCTTTACATGGAAACTCTGGCATTAATCGATATGTCTGGGAAAGGAGGGTTAAGCATGTGATCTCAAAAATACATACCAACAGTTAAGAATGAAGAATCATGATATGGGTTCTCTGCCAAAAGTATTTGAGCTTTAAACATCATTGAAAAAATGTTTACTGGGAGATATTACAGGGCAATATGTCAGGGGGCAGAAGAATAACGACCCCAAACATACAGCCATAATAAGATGGTGAATATGCTTGCTTGGCCTAGTTAATCTCCTGACTTTAACCCCATTTTTTCAATTATTTTGAAATTGCATGTCCATTAGAGCGGCCCTAGTAACCATAAAGAATTGCAGGCTGATTGCCAAGAGTAACGGGCTAGAATTTAACCACAATTATGCAATAAACATATTATTTTCTACCATAGACATTTCAAAGCTGCAATTGCGGACACTAAAGCAGCCAAAGTATTAACGTTATTGAGGTGTCTAATGTACAATGAGAAAAGACATTATTTGTGGAAATGTAAAATGACTACATGTACTGGAAGTGTAGTAAATAACAAAAATAAATGAATACTGAATACTGGTCCCGCATTCACCACCCTGTGCATACCGTGCAATAATAACACACTATAGCTGAAAAAGCGCATTTTCTAAAGAAAATTCAGAATGATTGAACATCTTAAATAATTCACTGGTGTGGATAAGGTAGTAATCGGTGGTTGCTATGTTATTTTTGGTGTCTGTCAGGGGGATTGCTAAGGAGTTGCTAGGTCAACTGTTTTTTTATTTTATTTATTTTAAAAGGTGGCAGCTAGAATATCTGTTACAGGAGGAGAATAAGCAATTACTATGTTATTCCAGGTTGTTGCTAGAGTGTTGCTACTTGGTTCCCATTTTATTCCTTGCGGTTGCTAGGGTGTTGCTAACTGGATGTTATGGTAACTCTAGCGGTTGCTGAGGTGCTACTATATGGTTGCTTTGGTATCCCAGGTTTTGCTCTGGTATTGCTAAGAGGTTGCTATGGTATGAAAAATGTTTGAAATGGTGTTGCTAACAGGATACTATGTTATTTTTGGTGTTTGCTAGGGTGTTGCTAACCAGTTGCTACGATATCCCTGCTGTTTTCTAGTGTGTTACTAACTGGTTGCTCTGGTCTGTCCCGTGATTGCTAATGTATTTGTACCATAGTGAGGTAAGAGGATTACACAATTTTTAGAGAAATAGTCCCACCATTCATTTTAACGGAAAAAAAAAAAAATCAGTAGAAAGGTTTGTTCAAGCACACCTTTCCCAATTACCTTTCTTTGTCAGTACATAAAAAACTGCAGGACAAGTTACAAATATCCATCATATTCATCTGATAAATGTTTGTCCCCTAAATTGTCCTGCAGTTTCCAATGTGAATTCAGTTTATTAAGGAACATTAATTACTGACAGAGATTTTTAGTTTTGCACACAAAGCTTTTGTAATCTCCATAGATAATCCTTGCTGGTAGAATTAAATGCTCTGGAGCAGCCACACATGAGCCTATGCTGAAGTCAGCATGCTCAATGCAAGGTGTTGCCTTAAAGGGGTTTAAAGCCCTTAGCATCGAGCTGTGGAGCAGTGGACCCGTATTCTCTGTAATGATGGAGCTTCACCCAATACTTTTGTCATAACCTGGAGTATCATTTGTGTCCAGATCTACATTAACCACCCATCCACCCTAACCGCCCCTTCCAAATGTACTTGATTTTTCCATTTATTGTTGATTACAAGTTCAAAAAAAAGCAAAAACAAAAATTCACAGGACAAAGTCACAAATATGTACAGATTATTTCAAACTGGGACAGTTAAAGAGAAAGATGATAAAGGAGTTGTATAACCACAGTGATAGGAGCAGAAAATTAAGTTCAGAGGTCAATAGCGCAAGTGAGGACACTCCAGACTGCATGTTGGATTACTTATGAGCTGCACAGCTCACTTTACAACTTCATTATGTGTTTTATAGTGGGACAATAAATGTTATCAAGTGCTGTGGAGGAGTATAGATTCTACAGGGCTTCTGCTGACAATATAAAATGTACCGTATTACCCCAAGGTGTACTGTGCATGTGTGTTTGTGTGTGTATGTGTGCGAGAGAAGGGTGAGAGAGAGTTTGCTAAAAGAATAGTTCCACCAAATAGGGCTTACTTAACTAAAAATGAAAAGAGAGCAATTATTTGAATTCCTTAATCTGCAAGGCGACACATAAGGTCTCAAACTTCTATTCCTTTTGGAATCCCAGTAAATATTTTAATTAATAAACCAGCTGCAAGGATATTTTAATATAATAAACCAGCTGCAAGGATGGTGCTCACTCAGGTCCAGCAGAGGGAATGATGGTCACTTTACTATTTCTCGTGAAAAATGTCTTGCAGGATGCATCCCAAAAATGTCATTAGCGTTTCTGGGTTTGTTAGTTGACCAGGTTTTTCCAAGCATTCTGTTCACCAGGTTAAAAATACTGAGACTGTTACCATAGCAATCCATCACTATTACAAAACCAATTCCCATGGCAACAACGGAGGAAAGAGGATTGTAGGGCAGCTGGGAAAATGCTGAATTACACACATACACACACGCACACACAAACACATAGTCAGTTCAAATGGGGCAAATCCATTTTGCTTTTCCCTCTGATTACTTTAAAGCAAGTGGCAGTGAAAACAATGTGAAAATCTTGCTGAATATTTTCTTGAATTAAACCAAAAAGAGTGTACCTTGCTTGTATACTCACCAAAATGGTTCTGTTATGTATTTTAATGGTTAAAGTATATTATCAAGTTATCTTAGATGATGCATGGAGGTCCAATAAACGAATTAGACCCCCACAGTTCAGCTGTCTTGCATAAACTAGCAGTAGTTATTTCACTGAATTACAGTGAGTTCAGATCATGAGAGTCAAACTGTAGTGATTAAAACGTTTAGCCACACTTAGTGTAATGTTTTCTACTTTGAGGTGATTCAGCTCAGAAAGTGCTGAGTGGACAGAAACATCAGATGCTGCTGAACTAGGATTAATTGGAGACATTTAATTATAGTATGGAAAACACTAAAGTGCAGAACTGGAGCTGCAAGCCTCAGTATTAAACAGGTATTAAAAGTAGTGAATGAACTGAAAGGAATCAGGACTGAATTACTTAACATCTGGTGAGGTCTTCATTTAATGGGTCATAAATCTGCACTGTATAGATTAGTAAAATGGATTAGTTCTGAATATAACTTTTTAAAATTCAGCATTTATATCTTTAATCCCTATTTCACACACACACTCACAGGAATGGGACACAAACATACACAGCCTCTCACAGGCGTAGCATACAGGTATGTTGTTTGCTTCAGTGCTTACTGTGTGGTATTACTGCGGTAATATGGCATCTTGTTGACTGTGTAAAGCACAAGTGTGCGCTAAATGACTGAAGCAGATTCTTTGTTCATATGTTACACAATCTCTATTTAGAATGCTATCAAAAATACCATAACATGCCCTGGCTTTCCAGAAAACTCTCTTTTTAATTTCAGCTATATGCAGAGAGGCCAGAGGTGACCAGAGAAGTGTTTGTTGCTGTATTATTTGCATGGATGAAAATGAAATGAAACCTCAGAATTATGACACTTTGTTAGACCTATGCTAGAACCAATCCACCATAATTCGCACACGCACATACACACCCACATGCAGTGTCAGAAAGGCAAATTGAGGAGGGCAACTGTAAAAGGAGTTGAGTGCATCACAACTGTGAGAAATGCCTGAATAAAGCAGTAAATCAACGTTATCAAGCTGCATGTTGCCAACAAGACTTTCTGACACTGATGACATAATTTTGTACCTAGCTCCTGGCAGTACCACCTTATTTACCAGTTAAATATTGCTGTAAACTGCTGTTGTGAACTGTAGACTGATGGCAGGGTGTATGTGTTAACATGGCTGATCAGAAATTAGGTTTTTCCTTGTGGGTGGTTTTCCGTTTGAGGCTTTGGAAGCCTAATCCACAGGTTTATCCAGGGAATATGAGTGCCGAAGCAGCTGAGGCAGTCACAAACTGGCCTTCTAAGGCCGTATGAGGATAAACAAACTCACACACATACACACACAAAGGAGTTATAGAGTGTTCTGTGATCACCAAAGGCCACTTATTTTACAAAACATAGCAAACCACTTCAGCAAAACAAGTCTTAAATTCCCACTATTCTAACTTACACACACACTTACGCACAAATGCATTCACAAAGAACCAGCTTACAAAGTGCTTCACAAAAGCTCTCAGTGAGAGGCTGAGTAAATCCTTAATATGCCTGCCTAAGCTCAGCCAAGGCAGCGCTGTATGACGCAGGTTCAGCACAATAGCAAATACGGCACAGCCTACTCCGACCACATTGAACGTTTTTCATTGAATTTGGTCCAATTACTCTGGCTGCACTTTTGGTTCTCACAAATGTCAGGAAAACATCTTTACTCGTGATGTTTTATGTAACGTAATTGGGGCAGATGGTGGCCTAGTGGTTAAGGCGTTCGCCCTGCGATCAAGAAGTCGTGGGTTCGATTCCCAAGACTGC
>JBBJLS010071926.1:0-10740 GCA_037577275.1 Bryconaethiops microstoma
TTACTAAGTGCAATGTTTCTTCTGCTTACAGTTTACATACATGTATATTTTGTATAATATTGAGAGAATTTTTTTTATTTTCTACATAGTACTTTGGCCTATTTTTATTTTATTTTATTCTATTGTTTTCTCAATGCTGCTGCTCTGAACTTTGTACTGTCCACTTTCTTCCATTACTAATCGAATTTCCCACTTGTGGGACTAATAAAGGTTTATCTTATCTTATCACGTTGTCACCGGTTTCGGTGTCTGAGGAAATCTCTGTCTCAGGTTGGTGGTTGCCCCTCTCTCTCTCCCTCTCTCTTTATCACTCACATCGTGTTTAAAGACAAAGTTGTTCAGGTCAATGTTGAAGAAAACTAAATGCTTAAATGCGTGGTTATACTTAACAATGATTGATACTGTCCATGCCGTTTATAAATGAAAGTCTTTCGCATGTGAAAGTGGAAAATTGAACAGTTTGTCAACATATCTTAAAAAATATACACACAATTTAGTGCAGTTAGCTTTCCTCATTAAACGTACCTGGGCCAGGTTTTAACAACGTAATCGCTAGTGGCTTGTGTAGTCCTTGTAATGACCAAATATTGACACCCTCCCTCCCCTCCCCAAAAAGAAATAAATAAATTGGCATCACATATTAGCCACCGGCTGCCCCTGATTTCTAAATATTGGCATCTGCCATAGAAAAACCCATATCGGTCGACCTCTGTTATATAGTGTAATTATAATCATTATCATCGTTACTAGATTTACACTCAATAATTGGCCTGGAAATCTGATTTTAGGATTACAGGTGGTGGAACGAAATTTCTTTACTATTAAGTTCTTGGGCAAGACTTCTAACCTACCATTGTAAGACTGTCTAGGTAAGAGTGCCTGTCAAATATGTAAATGTTTAAAATAACTACACTCAAGACACCTGATGAACAGCTGCTCTTCTGTTTTTTCTACACATATCGCACTAACATACAAGTATCAAGCTTACTGAATGTGCACTTTTGGCCTGTTTCCAACCCTATATACAGATCTATCTGAGAGATCTAAATGCAAATGTTCCTATTGAAATACTGGCCAAACACTGCCAAATGGTGACTAAAGCTCCTGTCGTCCATGTCCCAATGAACCTTCTTACAAAGTCACTTGTTTCATTTTCTTCCTTCTGTATTTTCAGATTGACTGCCAAGATCAAGGCCACTCTACTCACCACCCAGCAGGCGTTGCCCAAATCGGCAATTTTAACCTGGATCTTGTCGGCATTTAGTGGTTCCAGGGGGTTGATAAGCAGGCTCCCTGCTGCAAGCTTAGCTGCAGGAAAACAAGCACAGGAGATAACTTTAGAATCAATACTATCCTATACACCAACCAGAATGCTGGAGAAGGGCTAATATGTTTGCTGGCGTAGAGTTTAATCACTATGTCTGAAGTGGAGTCTGGGTGGCAAAGTCAATCAATTTTTTTAATCAATAAAGTGCTGTAGTGAGCCAGCAGACATATCGGCCCTCTAGGAACCAGAGACTGACGCTGCAGAATCATCAATCTGGTATCTAGTATACAAAACCTGAGGCCTGGAGCCCGTCCCCAGTAAAGCACAAATATGGGCAGGTACAGGTTAACCAATTCTCTGTAAACTATAGGGATGTCCAAGGCGATTTATGTACAGTTCCAGTTTGAATTTGATTTAAAAGTTATAGATCAAGGATCAGAAAGACAATTTCTTGTCCTATTTAAAGTAGGACTACGAATTCCTTTGCAAATACTCTTAGATATTGATCTTAAATCAATGTGATGAATGCTTGGTGATGCATTCAACCCATATTTTAATTGCGGTATAAATGCATTTTAACTACAGAACCAATAATAATTTGCCGTATTACCTGTAAAATAATTTTGAATGAGATGGCTGGATTCATGAAAGCTAAGAAAAAAGGGGCAAACACTAAGAGCTTCATTGAAATGCAAGTTTAAGAATGTTCCAAAACAAGTTTTCAAATATTCTCTTAAAGTGTTCATCGTATTGTTAAGACCTTAAGAAAATCATAATAGTTTTTCTCATAGGGTATCTGTCATGTGTCCCATTATATTTACAACCTTGTAAACTCTTACATTCTAAGACAAGAATGAGGCTATCATGAGGTTGAAAAAAAAATAACAAGGTCCTAGAATTGCTCCTAAGAAAAATTGAATAATTAATGTTTTTGTGGAACAATTTATACGTAAGTTTTGCGAGTATGAAGTTAAAAATCTGCTTTTGTGAATCCAGCCACTGATTCACTAATTAATTAAACTTTTAATAGTTAGCTTCTGCCAGCAAACTACAAAAAGGAAAATTGAAATGGAAATAAACGCAAACAAGCCACATCACAAACAGAAAAATGTGACTATAAGCATGTAAGAAATCCCACATGACCCAACAACAGTTAGAAAAGCTGGATGCTATTTCATGTGGGTTAAAACAGAGAGGTGGGGGTTAATAAGGAGCACAGAGGGGCAAGGTGAGAGACCGTCCTTCTTCACTGACCGTCCTTCAGACTCTCCTGTTCTGGGCCTACTGGCAAGCTGGGGTCCGCCTCTGATGTAGAATCCTTTTTCGGGGCTTCCTGCGAAGTAGGGCATTCCTGACCATTTACGCACCCGGACCCATTAAGTTTCACCTCTTTGTCCCCCCTCTCATGTGTCTCCTGTCCCATAGGGCCCTGCGACTCAAGCACGTCACAAAGCAAAGGTCCATTACCCTCAGCAACAGGGGGTGGGTGGCTGGGTTCGCTCTGTGCCATGCTGATGCATGCTGGGTAAGGGTTAACAGGCCGCGAGTCTGACCCCTCGGTGCCGCTGTCGTAAGGGTTGATGGGGGTGTCGTCCTTCAACGGTTGCTGAGGATCGGCGGGCTCGGTGTTTTCATGACTGTTACAGTGGCCATCCACGGCACATTCTTTATGCTGAAACCAGCTATCCGAAACACAATCTGGAACAATCAGATAAGCAGAGATTGCATCACTTTAACCTTATTCCAGTTGCAATTAAGTGTTTCAGTACAATTTCAGTATTAAGTATTAGCAAAGACCTTCACTGTGATGTTCAGGTCAAAATTTATATTTACACTTTAATTCTTTAGTCTTGCAGTGGAGCCGAAAGGCTAATATTGGCCAAGTATTAATGAAAGCTTATAGTGATTAGGTTAGCATAGTGCAAATTGTACGCCTAATAATGCATTTACATACATACATACATACATACATGTTCTTATATAGGTTTACATATACATGTACAGCTCTAGAAAATAATGAGACCACAGCAATTTATTTTTAAATCAGCATCTCAATGAGTATGACAACCATTCCATGCCAGTGTCTGTTAAAACTCCTACACAAGCACCTCATTCTGCTTTATGAGGTACTGATTAGTGAGCACCTGAATCAAATCTTATTTAACGAGGAAAAGTATAAAAACCACTGCTGCAATCAACACTCTCCTCTTGGAATGAAGTACATCAAAGGCAATTATTGCCATTTTGTTTGCGTGAACAAGAGATTTGTTTTCTTTGAATTATTGAATTAAGTTCTATAAACACTGCATCATTTCTCTTATTTTGATGTATTGATCTTTCCTTCAAATTTATGCTTTAAAAGAACAAATGTTTTTATTTGGAAATTAAGAGAAATATTGTCAGCAGTTCTTAAAAACTAGAGCTGTTCAGTTCAATACTTTTAGAAGATAAAACTTGAGAATTTTTGCAATGGTCTTTCATTTTTTTTTCCAGAGCTGTATATATATTTTTCAATACACACAAGTCCATATTTCTCATTTAGTTGATTATTTGTATAGCACACTTTTTATACTGTACTGTTGTGTGATATAGTTTTTATTTTACTGTTTTTGCTGCTCTTACCTTTGTACTGTCCACTTTCTAACAAAAACATTATCTCATCTTATACAGTAAATATAAAGCAAATAACCTGCAGTTTTAGTCCATTTTAAAATTCACTGGATCATTGAGGTCAGGAAAACCAAAAAATCTGCCTATTTTGCATACAGAAGAATGAGCTCCACCCATTTATGAGCTCGACCGATTAATGCTGTACTGCTTTGTAAATGAGGCACAAAACATAGCAGTCAATAAGACAGCTAATTTACTTATACTGGTCTTCAGAGCACAGCAACAGACATAAAGAGAGGCTTAAAATAGTAATGTTTAAAAAATATTTAAAAAGTGGAAAAAGTAAACTTCATATATACTTTTGTAAATTTGAAATTAGTGCTTTAAATACAACAATATTTACTGTTAGTGCAAATGTTTTTGTGCTACTTCTTTTTATATTTACATTAAATTTAGGGTATCTACTCAAAATTACATCACTGACTGGATGAAAAAGGTACTGCTAATGCTTACAAACATTCTGAACTTATAGTAGACAGTCCCACCAGTTTTTCGCGATTTTGCGATCGCGTCAAATCTCGTGAAATCATCAATTTCACCAAATCCTTAAAAGTAAAACCACAACTGTTCCACAACTCCTGCTGGTGGCAGTATTTCCCATGCACGACCACTGCTCTGCTGACATGCATCATTTTAATTAATGATGGCCAGCAAAAAGGAAAGAGACAAATCCCATTTACCATCTTTTATCACTGCAAAGGACAGAGCAAAACAATATTACTTCATGAGTGACTTGCCTTTGCATGTAGCCACAGCGCTTGGCGTCTTATCCATGCTCGGAACACCAGCAGACAAAAACGATCTTCAACTAATCTAGTGGGTGGGGCTCGACAGATTAGGGGCGGTTCTATGCAAATTTCCCTATTCTGACGTCAGGATAAGGGGACCGTCCAAACGGCTCATAGAAGCACATGATTCCTGACACCAAAATCTTTCAGTTGACTCGCAGAAAACGGACCGATGTGTTTTTCGCGCTTGCAGTGTTTATAGGAGCAGTAGAGACACAAATGGAAATACAAACTAGGTCCATGTAGACCACTGATGGGGTTTACCAAGGGGAAAAAATGCTAAATTTCTAACAAATTTTATTTTGATAAAATTTGATCATTTTGATCGCAAAAATCACAAAAAAAAAAAAAAATCATGAAATCCTGGGGGGACTGATTAGAACATCAGAAAATGTGCTCTACGGACATTTATTGTAGCTCTAGTGAAAACAAATTGGGACACAAAATGGCTTCTCTTAATGATGTAATTTCATGCCAAGTATTCAGTGGTTATTAATACAAGAACGCATGATGAGTCATTTTTATTCTGAGACATTATCTTGCCAGTGGTGAGTCATATTGCTGCAGCATCCAGTCAAACAGAATGAGTTTGCAGCTGAACTTTATTCAGATTCAGCTGAGGAGTAAAGATTATGTATTATTTTTATCACCCAAGCAAGACGTTACGTCGCTGCCATGTCACTCACGCGGCAAAGACTTTAAAATAAACTACTTAAATATGTTGTTCATCTCTCTTAGCTGTGGTTTGACATATCATATCTCTTTGATGCTCCCTCTCTTCCACCATTATTCATTCCCTGGGGATACACTCACCCAGTGTGGCCTCAGCTGTGATTGCCTGCAGGGTGAGACTGTTTGGGACTGATGGAGTGCCGTCAGGGGTTTCTGCTTCTTCGTCGTCCTCATCAGCAACCCCCTCATTCTTATTCTCCAATCCCTCAATGTCCAGAATGCGTTTCTCCAGCAGCTCAGCCTGACGCTTCTGCTTCTTCTTTAGCTTTTTCTTCTTGTTCTTTGACATCTTCACCACCTGAGACAGGAAGGGGAAAACTGACTCAAACCACAGTGTGGTATTAAACATTAAAGCTTGCATTAAAGAAACACACCAGGTCTTTCAACCTAATGTTCATCTGCTGATTACCACAATATTTATTCCTGTACTTACAAACCCTGTAACCACAGGTAACCCTGTTACCTTGTACTCATGATGTAGCTTCAACTGGTGTACACCAGTTGGGGTGAGGTGTATAAACACAACACAAAAACAATATTCTGAAATTATTTTTTGAAAACTGACAGAGAATAAAGTGCCGTCATTGTGTAAGCACTTTTAAAGTAACCTTTAAAAACTTCATCTAAAAAAAAAACTAAAGCATCTTTTCAAAATGTATGTATAAATTAAATTTAAGGTTCTGCTTGATTTTTTTTCCCATTAAAATCCACAATGTGTCTGAACAGGTACTTGGCCAATTGGTGTGGAATGACAACTAAGTTTTTCTCAACCTGTTTTTGTTTCTTTGAGTTCAATTACTGCTTGTAATATGCAGCACCTGCAGTAAATAGAGATTAGGATGAAAACACTTCAGTCTTCCACAAAAGCACTTCATTGTAGTAAAGTGTACGCAAAGATCAAGTACTTTCACCATGAATTAAAGACAACTTTGAAAAAATGAATAAATTAACAATTGACACCCCTTACCTGTTTGGGGGCTGGAGCTGTGCTTACTGCAAAATTAGAGGAAAAACACATTTAAAATTTCATGTTGACTGAAAAATACGGTGAAACCAGGACACACAACATGCTGCTATGCTGATTAGCATGTAGGGAGACAGTTTTAGCAAACTTCAAAGGTGGCTTCACTGAGGCTCTCCATAGATTTTAACCATGGAAATTCATCAGCCACTTGTTTGGGGGATGGGTTAAGCTCCCTTTTTAGATACTTTAACATTGCATAGTTGAATGTGTTCTGATGGTTTTCTCATCTCACCTAATTAGATGGAAAAGCATAGTCTGGATCCCACTTCATCTCATAAATAACTCCAACCACTAAGCAACAATATCTTAAAACATTCAGTTCAATTCATGGACTGAAGAATACATTTCTGATGCACTGGGCCATTCTCCTGGGATCCCATAATCATCTTTCACAGCTTCTAGAGAGCAACTTGAGTTAGATTACATACTTTTAGTCAAATGACCAACATATTTGGGGCATCCTGTGCAACTGGGTTTCTATTACTACACACTGATCAGCCATAACATTAAAACACACGCCTAATATGGCATCTCTGACACAAGACCTCTGTAGGTGTGCTGTGGTATCTGGTACCAAGACAATAGGAGCAGATCCCAAGACAATAGGAGAAGAACCTTTAACTTCTGTAAGTTGCGAAGCAGGGCCTCAATGAATCAGACTAGTTTTCAAAAACATCCCAACCCTTGACATGTAATTCAAATCACCTGCAATTCATATTCATATGGAAACACTTACTACTGAAGTATGAAGGATATTCCTAATCACGCTGGTCAAAAAATAGTTTGTAACCAAGAAATCTAAAAATGATTGAAAAAAGCTACCAGAGTTTTGACAAATTGAATTAAAAATGTCTCAGTAGACACCGTAGGCCACATTAAGCATGGAATGGATAGACAGAATAAAAATTTTGTACAAGAAAAAACAGCCTGTGTAATAGGCCTCATTCTGCAGTCCGTGGTTCGATTTCTGACAACTGTATGATCAGAGAACTCATTTGTGGTCAGTGCGCCAGGTGCAGAATAAACTAGGGATACTCTACCCTGCTTCTGCTGACGTTCCCCTCATTCTGACTTCCAATTCAACACCAATCTTAAAGCGCTAAGACAGAGGTGTTCAAAGAAGCTTAGAGTCAAACCGCCAGGCCATTACATTTACAAGAGCGAAGTTAGGCACTCCTGACCTGGGCAGTACAAGCACTTTGAAGCAGCTCAAAACTTCCATCTATCTGACCTGCAGCGACTCACCTGCTGAGCCAGATGGGGGAGGAGCACCAGTCTTCTGCCACTCTGTGGCCTCGGCGGCTAGCCTCCTAATGTATGGGTCATTGCCGTTCATTAAAATATTTTCTGGCTTTATGTCCGTGTGGATGATCTTGCACTTGGTGTGCAAGTAGTCCAGACCCTGCAAAACCTATGGGAGACAATTCATCTAATAAAAAAAGGACTGTTCATGCAAAAAATCTTAAGACTTTAATCAAAGATAACATTTGTTAAAAGAAGTTCAACGGTTTGGTAATGGAATGGTACACATTTTCTTTTTGTCTTTAATATTTCAGCTGCTATGGCAAGAATACATAGACTATGTAGCTCTTTTTTGAATTTGTACCCAAGTTTTCTCCCAATTTAGTCTCAGCCATTTCTGCTGACATAGTGCTGAGTGATGGAAGCAGAGGGTGGATCATCCTACTCACTCCCTGCCACAGTCAGCTGTGGCTTTGTTGGGGATCGAACTTGTGATCTCCTGACAATAGGGAAACAACATGCAACAACTATGCAACACCTCTTCTCAGTACTACACTGGAGTATGAGAGCACATGCACTGCTTAGCTCCACAGTACATGAGACAAAAACAAAGGCCTCTTACCTGCCGGACGATGCTTTTAACACAGGGCAAGGGCAAACCCTGATAATTAGACTTAATGATCCACTTGAGCAGGTGGTGACCAAGCACCTCAAACACCATGCACACATCTGACAGGGGTCACAGTTAAAGTCATGAACAAAGACAAAACACCAGCAAAAACATGAGGAAAAGGGACATGAACCCAGCTCTCATTAACTGGAAAAATCGGCTCAGTAAAAGCTCTTCCAGGATCAAAGTGACTGCTTTGAACAATTGTGGGGAGAGGAAATGGGTAGATCTCCAATACTGCAGTAATAGTGCCTTGCAAAAGCAGCTGCTACATGCAACAAATTAAAAAAACACTCCCTGATCCCACAGAGTGAGCCGCAGAGTGACTGTACACTATACAAATTTCAGGCATCAAGATTATTCAATTGAAAAATAACTGAATATTTATCACGTTAAATTAGCAGTTTACCTGATTTAGAAAGAGAGTGTCACTCCCATTCATATACATTTTCTCCCCAAGTCATTTTAATTGTTTCCTAGTTTATTTGATGATACATGAAAGTATTTTAGGTTTTTCAAAATTCTTTATATGCATACAGTTCAGCATAAATTAAATTTTATTGTTTGACTTCATTTTAAAAACCTGATCACTCAATAATTTGTCAAAAATAATTCAAATCGATACAAAACAAAACAATGATGGTTCACATTCAGAACTAACAGGATACGAGTGCCATTGACGCCTGAAATCTTGAAGTCGTCCAGCAACTGCACCACCTTCTCTCTGCAGGGGTCATTAGGATCAGAGTTACGCACCTAAACCAGTGGGCAGAAAGCAGGTTTAGACATTTCGCACAATCATTGGAATTATAAATTGTCGAAACATAAGTTACTTCAGTTTATTACAGCATAAACCCTATGCTGTGGTATGGTGGTAGTGGCCTAGTGGGTGACTACATTGCATGTGAACAACATGACCACGAAGTCGCAGGTTCAAACCCGCCCACTTTCTAGCACTGTGTCCCTGAGCAAGACACTTAACCCTCAGCTGCTCCAGGGGGACTGTCCCTGTAACGAATGATGATCTGGATATGAGCGTCTGCCAAATGCCCCCTTTACTCTTTATAAATAATACTGTCCATGAGTTTAAGACACTGAATGGAGCAGCTGAACAGGCTCGGATAAGAAAAAAAAAAATTCACTGTAGTACTTTCAAAGGAGCGTATTTTCACAAAACAATGCTCTAGGGTACTGTTCTCAACTACTGACTAATTACTAAATCCTGGGACAGATTCTGACATTAGGCTTTGGAAATTGCTGACAAAAGCCCCAGATCAGAGACAAAACGGCATGTGCTTGGGGCAAATCGTCTCTTAATTACTAAAGGTGATTTGTTCAAAGACACCACCCAATGCTTGCCAATGCCCCTCAGACGCCCACAGACATCTAGTTTGCTTAATATCTGGACCTGTTGGCGATTCCAAATCCTGTAGTGTGAAAATTTTTGTGACTGAGCTACAGCCACTGAGACTGCAAGGTGAGGGGAAACCCAGGGTAAGTGTTTATATTCTTTGGATCCACTTGACTACCAAATCAGTCATAAATCAAGGAAAATGCAGGGGAAAGGAAGTATTATTTAACTTTGCAGACGTAGTCTCAGTCTTCCTCTTGGTACCCCATTACTCCCTGCATTTCTGTAAATTTGAAAATCATGTACTGTGTCCAAGCAGTCTAACCTCTACTTTGAATCTGCACAATTCTTTAGCAACAACAATTATTAGAGCTGGTATTGTCAGGAATTCCAGCATCCCATATGACTTGAAACAGGTCACAAATTACGAGGAACTTAAGTAACATCACCGAAACACTTTGCGTTGAGGTGATATTTTAGACGTGATGTACTCCGATGATACAAAAATTCCTTATTGCATGAATTGCAATTCCATCATTCCATCTTTGTTTTTAAACATAAACTTTCCCTTCACTGGTCCAAGCAGCGTGTTCGTCTTCGTTTTACAGAGCACCTGTGGCCAAAACAGGGCAGGTGTTCAGCGTATATTTTTTAATGCGTTATTGTTTCTGTAATTATTTATTGAAATGAATGCGTTAATTCGACACCCCTAATATACATTCTGGGGATTCAGTGCTAGTGTTAGGGAAACTGGTTTATCTGCGTTATCTTATGTTGGCCGCTGGTTTATCTGCGTTATCTTGCGCTGGAACAGTTATTAAATAAAAGAGACGTTGAAAGTCTGTAATGTTGATTATTCATTCACTCATGTGCCAAAATTCATTTTAAAAGTGTGAGATTAATCTAGATTAATTCATCACAGATCTTGTAATTAATCTGAATAACTTTTTTAATTGCATGACACCCCACCCCATGTGTGTTTGTGAGATTATATAT
>JBBJLS010071927.1:0-10737 GCA_037577275.1 Bryconaethiops microstoma
ATGAAAATAAATTAAGCATTCAAATTGCCATATATCTGTATTTAACTATATAATTAATGAACTTTGCTTTTTAAGAATGTAGCCTAAAAAATAGTTTTGGAAATCAATAAAAATGTTAATCTAACTCCAAAAACAAGCTAACAAACTTACCACTCACAAGAGAACATATGCCAATTGCCACAAAAATGAATAAATACCAACAGAGCGCCATGCTGCCTTTGAAGTGTTCTGTAAATGAGATGTGAAATAAGGAATTAAAAGAGGGGAAGCACACTTATATAGTGGGTGCAGTATAGCTCAGGCAATGACAACACTAAAACCAAATGGTCACTGTTTAACAGCAAGTCAAACAGTGAGGATCAATGACCAATAACTCAGTGACATGCTTTACAAACTGAATAGCACCAGTTTTTTTTTTTGTCCTCCAAGCATTGAAAATTGAGGCATGAGAAACTATAGTAGTGTTCTGTAAATGAGCTGCAACTTATTCATCTTGACATTTAATATTTATTGTGTAAACAACAATTCTTTTAATGTTGTACTGACTTTACATGCTGACTAGGCCTGTATTCGTCACTATATCATACACGTATTTTGTGTGTTATCTCCTTTATTTTTAAGAAGCTTTTATTTAATTTGACTGTTAATTTCTTTAATAATTAACTTGCTGCCTTATATTATCTTTTCTCATTTTTGCATTTTCAATTTTATTACTTCTTAACATTGTTTCCTGTGTGGTCAATAATTTTAATTTAAAAAATGTTTTTTTTACGTCTTTCTTTTTTTATTTCCTTTTTTACACACTGTAAAGCACTTTGAGCTGTATTTAAATATATGCAAGGTGCTATATACATAAAAAATTATGTATGTGCGGAGGATCCCTATTGTTTTTATGCAGATTTTTATTATTACTATTTTTCTACTTCAAAGCGCACTGGGGAGCAAAAACTGTAAGGTGCACAGCCTTACAAGTTGGCAGGTACATGCGATATTCCAACCGCTACTCAGGCACCAACAGCCACACAATTGTGCCAATAGGCGGCACTATAACAAGCACTGTTGTGTTGAGTCTCAGCAACTTTGAACCGTAGGTCTGATTTTCAAAATTGTTGTTGCATATTACTTCTTGGCATCAGCCGAATCAAAAGAGACCACAATCACTCATTTCCACCTAATTAGATTTTTTGGTAATAATATGCAAAAGCAACTTTTGCTAACTAGTCTAAGGTTTTTCAACAAATCTGCACAATTGTGGTCTCTTTGGAATCGCAAAACACTCATTGTCAATAATTATCAAAACATGTGCAAATTTGCAAACAGCATGGCCGCCATATGCAAATTAAGCTTGTCAATTTTGCATACAATGAGTCAAACTGCAATTACTCATAAGTCCTTGGGTCAAAGCTTACCAAACGTCGGAAACCCATGCAGGGTGTAACCCAAAGGCAGTATCCCAATTTGTATCCATATTTACATCTTGGTGGCACTATGACGGGTCAAAAAATTCCTCTATCTCTCCAGCCGTGTGGCCAATGAGCTCACAAATTTGCGTTCCACACGAGAAGACATTGCTCTAGCACATTTTCAAATTTAAATGACATCATGCGAGCTTTTCATGACATACATGGCTGATATCAGCCAAAGGTTGCCAAAAATTCTACATGGCAAAAATCATGGCTATCCCAGGCCAACAATTCTTGGTACATTTGTTGACATACAAGCTTAGACCATTGGGGGGGACGCTATAGCACACAAATATTTTTAATGACTCACATCTTGAACTCACTTCTTGTAATGATCACAGATATGAACTGAAATGCAGAGTAGAATCAAAAGGTGATTAATAAGAAAAGACGAGAATCAAAGTCGTATCAGTAAAGCCCGAAAAACAGAAGGCAATCTAAACACAAGGCAATCTAAACAGGTCCACAAGGCAAAAAAAAGAAGTCAAAAATCCAAAATAAAGGACAGTGAGTCAGCAGATGATCACGGCAGCAAATAGTAGGTTGATTAGGATATGAAGTGTGGAATTCCTTAATTAAGTCCGACCACCCATGATTGTTCCTCTGTTCCACATACTCGCAATCTACAAAATATTCCAATCGACCCCTGCGACAACAAGAGTCTAGAATTTCCTGGACCAGCTGTTGATCCATCCTCAATGGGTGCATGAGACTGTAAAATACTGGTTTTAAGAGGGAAACATGAAATTGGGGAAAATACGATACCTGGAGGGCAAACTAATGTTCGCTCCTAAGGGCAAAAAAAAACCATGCCAAACCTGTGAAGTGAATTGAGGCCCTCGATCCGAGACAATGTCTTCAGGGATCCCAAACATTATGACATTATGATGGTGTGGCCCTCAAATTCAGGAAAGTCCGTAATAAAATCAATGGCCAGGTGGGACCAGGTGCACCAAGGAACAGGGAGTGACTTTAAGAGGCTGGCAGGGCATCTCCGATTGAGCACAAACAGGACAAGAGAGAACCAAGTCGTCTGCGTCCACTCGAAGGGAGGACCAGCTCGGTTGTCCAGGTTATTCCTAGGTGGCCTGAACCTAAGGCAGTGTGAGTCTACTGTAACAAGGTGTTACAGAGATCAGGGGGTACAAAAAGTTTTCCCACTGGGGTCTGTGTACGAGGAGGAGTGTTATGTTTTGTGGCCTCGAATCTGTCTATTATCTCCCAACGTACTGTAACCACAATGCATAAAGGGGGCAAGATGGTTGTGTGAGTTTTAGGGAACCCTGCTCATCATACTGTCTGGATAAAGCATCAGCCTTGATATTTTTCGAATCAGGTCTATATGTTACTGGGAATTGGAAATGGGAGAAGAAAAGAGCCCATCTGGAGTGGTGGGATTAAGCCTTTTGCCTTCTCTAAGCACTCAAGGTTTCTATGGTCCATGTAAATAATGAACGGATGACTGACTCCCTCTAACCAATGCCTTCATTCTTCTAGAGCTAGCTTTATAGCTAATAATTCTCTTTCTTCTACACAATAATTTCAAACTCAGATGCATCTACCTTAACTTCAAAGGGCAATGTTGGGTCAGGGTACTGAACAGATAATGTGGAAGCCCTTACTAGCACTTACTAGCCCTTACGAGACAAACAGTCTCCCAGAAGATTTTCATAAAAGGGATGTCAGAGATTTGGCTATACAACTAAAATTTCTAATAAATCTACAGTAGTAGTTTGTGTCACGATTCCGGTCTGTGACCACTGGGGGTCGCTGTGGGACCGTGACTGTGCTCCACACACCTGAGGATAATTCCAGAGGTTAGTCCCTGGAGGTTGTATTTAAGGGGTACTTTCCTCAGATGTGGCGTGGAGCATTAATTATAGTATTCTCATCTTCCAAGTTTATTTCTCAGTTCTCTTCGGTTGATTTTCTGTTTTTATATTGTCTACCCCATGCCTTAGTTCTTTGTTAGCACTCTTTATTTAATAAACTCACATCATGGATGTCTGCGCCTGTACCTCCTTCTCCTCTCCCCTGCTCGGTCAAGACTGATGCGTGACACAATGCTCCACCATGATCGGCATAGCAGACATCGGCTCACTCTTCAGCTCCTTCAGATCCTCCAACCCACCGTTTACTCCCTCCAGTGCGTCGTCAGCTCCCTGGTTGTTTTTCATCAGGTAGGGAGCCCGCTCTGTGAGGGAGTATATGGTGGAGTTCTGCTCCCGGACTGCCCAGATCCAGAGGAATGATTTGGTTCTCAGAACCAAATATTACGAGGGCTTGGCACCCCATATGAAAGACGAGTTGTCCCGGGTCGGATTTCCTAACACATTGGAGGGCTTGATACAGCTCAACCTCCAGGTAGAACTTCATCATGGATGACCAGCTCTCAGTTCAACTCCAGTCCTCAGTTCTACTCCAGTCCTCAGTTTAGCTCCCGTCCTCGGCTCAGCTCCCGTCCTCAGTCCAGCTCCCATCCTCAGTCCCGCTCCCGTCCTCAGTCCAGCGACAACCCTCTGTTCAGCCGTTTTAACTCCACTCAGACCAGCGCCAGCTCCTCTCCCAGCACTCAGCCCAGCTCCTCACTCAGCACTCAGCCCAGCTCCTCTCTCAGCACTCAGCCCAGCTCCTCTCTCAGCACTCAGTCCAGCGCCACTCCCAGCACTCAGTCCAGCACCTCTCCAAGCTTCAGCCATCTCAACGCTACCCAACCAAGCTTCGGCCGTCTCAACACCACCCAGCCCAACTCAAGCTCCAACCTGTGTGCTCTGTCCAAGTCCAGGTCCAGCTCCAACCTCTGCCCTCTGTCCAAGTCCAGGTCCAGTTCCAACCTCTGCGCTCTGTCCAAGTCCGGGTCCAGCTCCAACCTCTGCGCTCTGTCCAAGTCCAGGTCCAGCTCCAACCTCTGCGCTCTGTCCAAGTCCAGGTCCAGCTCCAACCTCTGCACTCTGTCCAAGTCCAGGTCCAGCTCCAACCTCTGCGCTCTGTCCAAGTCCAGGTCCAGTTCCAACCTCTGCGCTCTGTCCAAGTCTCCTGACCCTGCACCGGTTCCCACGTCGGGCTCGCCCACTCCAGCTCCTGACCCTGTCTTGTGGGTCGGGGAGTTGTCTAGGAGCCTCGGAGTGGAGCTATTGGGGGGGAGTTCTGATTAGTCCCTGGAGGTTGTATTTAAGGGGTACTTTCCTCATATGTGGCGTGGAGCATTAATTATAGTATTCTCATCCTACAAGTCTATTTCTCAGTTCTCTTCGGTTGATTTTCTGTTTTTATATTGTCTACCCCGTGCCTTAGTTCTTTGTTAGAACTCTTTATTTAATAAACTCATGTCATGGATGTCTGCACCTGTGCCTCCTTCTCCTCTCCCCTACTCGGTCAAGACCGATGTGTGATATTTTGCAAACCCTAGGAAACATTAAAGATCCTTAATGGTCTTGGGCTGTGGCCATTGCTGGATTACCTGGGTTTTCTGAGCCTCCATCTGAATGATTCCCACACCTAGTAGGTGCCCTGGGGATGATATGGAGGCCTGATGGAAAACACCCTTTTCACCCTTTATGTAGATGCTGCCAGGGTCATAAAAAGATTAATTATCCTGCCTGCCATGGTCTCCTCAATGTATTGGTCTATTTCAGGGGTCAGCAACCCGTGGCTCTGGGGTTTCGCACAAGACGCTTCTTGATACGACACTGCTGCAGTGTGTTGGGGTGTTTAGTCCTGCAGCCTGCTGGCATACATTCACGCAAGCTGCAGCCAACAGACACAGCAAGTGTCCAGTGGACTTTGGACCCAGAGCCCGTCGTACAGTGCCAGTCACCGAATCAGAATCAGAATCAGAATCAGAATCGCATTTATTGGCCGAGTATGTGAGCGACACATACAAGGAATTTGATTCCGGTCGATGGTGTTTCTCAAGCACAGCAGTATAAAACAACAATATGTAAAAATATGTGTGTACTTGTGCCTACACCACACCCATATGTGTCTTACAGAGCATGCTGCTGCTCCAATAGGCCAATAGACGTGTTTCTGAATCTGATTTTGATTCTAATTCTGAACCTGACGAAATTACGTCAATTGACACTGTCAGCTGTGTAATTTTCTTATGCATTGTTTTTTTAATTGTAGTTTGAAATTTGAAGATTATTGTGATCTTGTAACATTAAAATACAATGTGTTTAATTTTGTGTTTTTTTAGAGTTCTAAATGTTCAAAATGTTTTCTTTAAATGAATAAAAATTCACAAGCAACACACTAACCTGGTTTTTATACATAGCATAAAAGTAAAAAACAATATATGCAGTGTTATCTTCATTTTAGATGTCAAAAAGGATTTGCGGCTCCCAGTGTTTTCCCTTTTGTGGAAACCGGGTCCAAATGGCTCTTTGAGTGTTAAAGGTTGCCGACCCCTGGTCTATTGCCTCGGTCTCTGGAAGAGAACATGGGTGAGGACAGCTCAGACGAAGTGAAATATTGTGGAGCAATTCTATGGCACACTCCCAGGGAAGGCTAATATCAGAGGATGAATTAAAAATGTCCTGAAAAGCTGTATAGAGGCAGGATATGTTGTTGTTGGAGGTCATTAATGGACTTTCATTGGTAATAGCACATACTAGGAGCTGTATACATTGAGTCTTACATTCGGGGCTCCATGATTTTATATCTCTCTAGTTAGGACATGGTGAAATAACCAGGGATGTCCCAAGACTACCTGATCTCATAGGGAGTTTATAATAAAAAAGGAAAGTACCTCTTGGTGGAACAATCTCATTTGGACTCTTATGGGGGCTGTTTGATGTATGATATATCCTGTACCTAGAGAACTTCCATCCAAACCATGCAGCAGTAGGAGTGTACTCAATTGGACAAAGGGTCTTCCTAGTTGTTTTGCCAGGCCTTGGTCCATGAAATTCTCCGCAGCTCCAGAATTTATTAGGACATGGACAAAGAGCCAGGTACATAAAACTATTTATGGGACACGAGAGACAGGTTGGATATGTATACCTGCTTTTTTTGAGGTCAAATAGTGCAGACAGCAACGACATGTCCGGATTCCCCACAGTAAAGGCACAAACAGGTCTGTACACAGCATTGTCGCTCCACAGGAGACAGAGGAGCTCTCCCGAGCTGCATGGGTTCAAGCTCAGAAACTCAGCTGGGCTGCGGAGGCGGGGTTACCATATTGAGGGGTAACAGCCTGTCCACAGCAATGGCAGTCTAAATGTACTGCTACAAGTATGATATGTTACCTTTGCAGGCTAACTCCATTTAGAGAACCCTGTTGAAAAATGGTTAACAGTCCTGCGTTGCTTCAGCTTCTAGGTTGTGGAACTAGAGTCAGCTGCTTGCCATGTCAGCTGCAAAGTCAGCTGCGTGCCATGATCTCTGACATAAATCATAGAGCTGGTCTCCAACAGACTTCCCAGATGGGGGATGATCAAATACTCAACAGAAGGCAGCTACGAATGAGTCTTGGAGGTCAAAGAGGGGGTTTTGAGCAGACCACAGGAGTAGAGACGTCATAAAGTGCATCTTAACACGGTCTGTGTCAAACTTGCCATGTTGTTGTTCCGTATAAATCACACACTGCATCAAAAATCCACAACAATGAGCTGGATCTCCCCTTAAAAGGCTCAGGTGAACCGAGAGTCTCTAACGGTTCTAGCGAGTCAGACGCAAGCCATACAGGAACTCACCCAAGTGGTCGTGTTTCTCTGGCAGCCAGCTTTTTCACCACAGCCCGAGGCAGCAGCAGCCTCTGCTTGGGCTGCCGGAGAAATGTGATTGCTTGGGTGAGTTCCTGTATGACTTGCGTCTGACTTGCTAGAACCTCTCTTAGAATTGCTGGGTCCATTACAGTGGGCAAAGTATTCTGTAATGAACACAGATATTAAACTTCTGTGACATCCTATCTAGATAAGTGAAAGTTCAGTTACACTCTCTGTCTTCTTTTCTGATAACATTACACCATACTTGAAACATCATTCATAAAATATTTTAAAATGAAAACTGATTTTTTAAAGTGACTGTCTAAAACAACATTCTTAAAATTATAGTTAATAATGAAAAGTAATTATTATTGATTCTGAAGATAGCACCAGAATTCTAACGCTTGTTTGGAAACACCAATGAGAAAAATCACAAGGATGCCCAGTGGAAAGTACTCATGAAGCTCTTATATGAGTATCTGTAGTATTCATAAGTAGTATTAAAAAGAACAAAAAAGAGGAGATGACAGAGGTTAGATCCACAATTATTTTGGGGTACAAAAACTGGATACTTGGTTTTTGCAATAAAAGCTTTGAAGCATGTGTGTGTGCAAGGACAACACTGGTAAAATATATACACTTACTGACACTTCTTATTCCAAATCAGGTTTAACATCAACAAATGATGGTTTAGTAAATATGCCAAGAATAAAATGCTTTTATTTTTATTCATTGTTAATTTGACAGTTTTTTAATAAATATGAAATATCTTGCTGTTTAAATATACTTTGAATTACTTTAATAGTTTCTAATGTAGATAAATGTAAATACAATTATTGTTGTTGCTTATTGTATTTGTTTAATTTCTGTGTTAACTCTTATCCTTAGATTTTAATATGAAATTGTTTCAGAATCAGAATCAGAAAACTTTATCTATTCCGGAGGAAATTGTTTATGTGGGTCTGAAGGGACTGAATGCGAGTCAAAACCTTTTTGCATCATCTGAACACAGTAAAAGGCATGAGACGGTTTTGCAACACTGAATTGCAAAACTGCATCCTTTAGTATTTTGAAATTTGGTTTTAAAACTGTACTGAGTCATACAATGATGATCCTTTACAAAGGTACTGTAAAAAACTAGTTTGATACAAGGACCTTAAGAAATCATTTGGTTTGTTATTACTATTTACGTATTAAACATTGATTTACCCTCAATCATTAAGAGTTACAAAAGAGTCCAGAAAGCCTGAACTATTGCATAAAAATAAACACAGTGAAAATGAAACTGTGCATACACGCACACAAATACACACATACCCCTCCCCTCTTCCCGTAAAGCCTGTAAATAAACAGTTCCAGGTCTGTCATTGATAAAGAGTTCTGGGGCTTTGCACATTGACAAAGTTCAAAGTCTAAGACACAAGTAACCTGTGTATTCCTCAGCAAATTACACAACGAAACTACAAAAATGCATAAAAAGTTGGAATTAATTTAATTGCAGTGTTGATTTCGGAAGATGGAGAGAGTATCATTATGTGCAGCTGCATGACTGGCACAACATTTAAAAACTTTTTTTGTCATAATTACTTTGACCATATCAGTCACAGCTTGTAAAAAACAACCTAAACTTAAAACCTGTCAGTAAAAAGAAAGAAAACCTTAGAGCATTATCAATATGTTCACAGACTGTGTGGGGAACTAGTTAACTGATTACCGAAATGAGGAGGGTTGGCAGAGCTATAAAAGAATATGGGTACTGTAGTGTCCTGTGTATTGTGGGGATATTGGATGTTTGTTTTCCCTTGTTTTGGGGGAACTTTTATTTTGATCAAGCACTGGGCCCAAACTTTTAACTTGACATTGTGATGCACTTCCTATCAACGATCAATTCGCTGGTAAAACACATGGGTGAGCGGCATATTTAAGATGGCCACTTTCCTTTTTTTGTTGCTGGACATTCAGTATGAAGATCCATGCAACAAACGGATGGCAGCCCTGATTCATGAGTGTGACCGGCAAATGCCACCGAGCCTCTACATGGAGCTGAAGGAACTTCTTAAACTGATGCCGGGGTGCAGTGTTGTCCAGGAGAACTTGAATCCTTGCACCACTCCTGTGGTCTTGGTGCAGAATGGTTTGTGGCATCTTTGCATAGACTATTGGTGATTGAATGAAGAGACACCCAAGGACTCATACCCCCTGCCCTAGATTGAAGAATCATTAATGAGCAGCTTCTCCACCGATGCACTTGTTCTTGCCACTTCTTGGCCCCAGACACCTCAGCCTCAAAGGCCACCCACTGTCCAGAGGGTGAGGAGGGTCTGGTTCAAACTATCCACTTGCAACACCTGTGAGCCTAGCCCTGAGGGATGGAAGCTGGGACCTTGGGTGTGGAGGAAGAGTTACAGGAGTAGAGGTTGGCCCTAAGCCTGTAATGTTGGAAGCTGGAAGTTTGCCCAGCTAAGCGGTGCCAGAGCTGACCATGGACAGTGTGGGTGTAGTGGAATAGGAGGGAGCTCCTTGCCAGCTCCGGGGCTGCTCCCTCTAAGAAGAAGAAGTATGGGGTAAAATTTAAAGGGTGTAGTGAACCCAGAATAGCCATGGCTGTTAGTTATTTTTCTGTTCACCAACCTCTTCCCCTAACTTAAATTATTATTCTCTCCAGACTATAAAGGGGAGTGAACACACAAAATTTACAATTATTAATTATTTTGATGATGATCTCTATGTTCTCACAGTGTATAGTTTTCACATTCTGAATAGAGCACAGCATGTAAGTGAAGTTCACAACATGCTAGATTTGACACTGGAGGTACGCAGGTTTCACAGCAATAAGGGAGAAGCACTGCAGGAGGGAGTATATAGTCATAGACCTCCCCCACACCCAACTCAACCAAAAAGGCAATTCCACTACACCCAGATGAAAAGTCAGTTTCCCTTTTTGGGGCTTAAGTGTGTTGTGTTTCTGAGCCTCTGTCCCTCACTTCCAGGCTATCCTTCAATGCTGGGCCTCCTCCACAATTTCAAGTTAAAAGTTTGAGCCCGCTGCCTGGACAAAATAAAAGTCCCCCAAAACAAGCAGAAACAGTCCCCGAAAACAAGCATACCTACCATACACGGGATACTACACGACTTATTTTTATTCTTTTACAGAGATAGTACTCAGCAGAACCGTGTTTCTGAAGAATACACAAGGACAAGCCCAACACCATTTTAATATGATTCTCACTGAATCACTGAAATACAAACATAGTGACAGTTAGAAATAAGTATGTGAATGGAATGATTTATCAAGTCTAAAAACCCGCTCTAATAGAAACAAAGATATTTGTCAAAAGACAAATGGATTTCATATCCTTTGTTGCTGCTTTTTGAAGAAAAGACACAGAGTTGGCCACAATACCTCAGGGCAGCATGGAGCTGCTAGCTGGTGGAAGTTCACAAAAAAACAGTGTGGCTGAACCTGGAAACATAGCAAGGATACAGGACTGTTGGGGATTTCTGCTAAATTCCCCTAAGCACCTCGATCCAAAAGAGGACAGGAGACGGAGATCTCTTTTTTTCTC